>JAKUCM010005097.1:0-42715 GCA_023374145.1 Lepidium sativum
AGAGAGAAATTTTGAGAATTTATAAATTATGGCCTTAACCCATATTTTTGGTTCATGTGTGGGTTAATCACTTTTCTCTTCAATTTTTATTAAATTTGAGAATTTTTATATTTCAAAATATATATAGAGAAATATATTTACTAAAGTTTTGGTAATATTTGTAAATATTTATAATTATATATATACTTTTATCTATTTAAATTTGAACTTGAATCTTATATTTTTGTAAATAATAATCATAGAAATAATAATAAATTTTATACTAATAATTTAATATAATTTAATTAATTTATTTTAATTTATTTGAAATCGGACCTCCAAAAGAAATTCAGTTTGAAATATTTTTCTTATTGTACATGTATCATTTAATGGAGATTAACAGTTGACTAACATTTTGAACGGTCAGTATTGATTTTGGCCCAAAATTTAAAGTTCATTTTGGTTATTTAAGTTTTTGGACAGTTCGTGAAAGATTATGCACTGCTGCATAATTGTTGTTGAAATTGGCACAATTAAAAAAGTTCATTTTGAAAATGATCATTTTCTCACTGCTCGATATAGAGTTTGTGGAGTTTTGCATAATGTAATTACTACATACAAAAACCTGACTCTGAGGGTTCAAATTCGAGAGGCTAATCAATATGATTTCAGAACTAGAATTAGAGGAACCGCAAGGGAAATGAATTTCAAACTTAAAGCCTTATCCTCTAAACTACTAAAAGTAATAGAAACTTTATGGGTTCCATGGAATACAAAAATATAGAAAAATTTAAATTTAAATTTAAATTAAATTTATGTTGCAAAAAAAACCAATTGTATCATAAACAAGTTAACAACTATAATTATGAAAAATAAATTGTGTTTTCCCTCTAAAATCATACATTAAAGTTGCATAATCAAGATTTAAAAGCAATTATTTTTCTATCGATAACATAATCAATCCATTTCTTGTGACATTATTGATCGTATGTAAAATGTTCATACTTTACAGTTTTATTGACATCCTCATCATCTATCTCAATCATGTTCTCATTCTTTTCTGGGTATTCATGTTCAGTTTTAATTTTTAATTTTATTTCTTTGTCATCCTCAAAAGTATCACAATGATCCTTATAAAACTCATCATCTTTTCAATCTAATTCTTCAATCTCATTAACATCACCAAATTGACAAAACAATTTGTTTCTTTTAGGACCTTCAATAACTTAATATCAACATTACATATATTTATTGTCATTTATATTTTAAAATTTTACAATATAATTTATACATATAATTATTCAAATCTTTCATGGCAATGTGGTGAGGTTTAGTACTCCTTGTGCTTGAGTTATATGGTTAATAAATGACAATGGTTTTGTTTTACAATTTTAGGAGGAAGATGTGGACAGGAAATATGTTGCAGACAAGCTGAAAGATTGTCTGAAAACTGTGTGGGATTACTTTTTGAAAGCAGTGTAGTGTAGTCACAATGTTTTTGGTGTGTTTGTTATTTGTGAGGTACTTCAGATTCTGGCAAAATTTAATTTTGTGGCAATATCCACAAAGCTTTTGGATTGGGAAAAAAGTATTTGATCTAAAACATTATCGTTTACATTTTCAACTTTGTTTGCGTGTACTTTTGCCCAAAAATCGAAAACCGCTGATACCAAACCAAAATTGATATATATGATTCCGATAACCGAGAACCGAAACCGGGAAAACGAAAAGACGAAGTTAAGAAGTAATCAAGCATTAAGTAATGTAATATCATCGTCTCCGGCTAAGTGGACTAGTCTGATATTAGCACATCTTTTGCACTTCCTTGAAATTGGAGCATAATCCTTCACACAACAAGCCAAGTCTCAAGGTACTCTACTCTCTTTTATCGCTCATGTGCCTTCTGGTTGCTGCAATTGCTAAGGTTGTTTCATTTCTCGCTCAATTTCATCTTCTCCGTTCATCTATTGCCTATCTCGTGATTGTTGGTAGCGTCCGATCTTTAAATTGCATCGATTTTCAACGCAATTGAAGCATCGTAACTCGTTTTCCGTTTCGAAATTGTTTCTTCGGTGGTAGTTTTCTTCTTAATTTTGGATCGGTAACCTGTACGATCAGTGCTTATCTCCCGATTTATCGATTTACAGTTCTGGGGTTTAATCTGATTGAATTATGATTGACATGTTTTTCAATATCTGCTGGACTTTTTTTCACAAATCTATTGCTGGTACATTCCAGATCTGATTGTAAATTGGTTGACTTCTTCTCTAAGGTTTCACGAGTTCAAAAATGAATCAGAAGGGTTTGATATATAGCTTTGTTGCTAAAGGAACAGTCGTTCTAGCGGAGCATACTCCTTATTCAGGAAACTTTAGCACCATCGCTGTTCAATGTCTTCAGAAGCTTCCCACGAATAGCAGCAAGTATACTTATTCTTGCGACGGTCACACCTTCAATTTCCTTATTTACAATGGTTTTGGTGAGTTATCTTAGCTTTATATATTCAATGCTTGATGTTTTCTTCTTACTTCTGGTTTGATGATATCTGTGATTGTCTACAAATAGTGTTTCTTGTGGTTGCTGATGAGTCCACCGGAAGAAGTGTTCCTTTTGTGTTCCTTGAACGGGTCAAGGATGACTTCAACAAGCGATACGAGGCAAGTATAAAGAACGATGAGGGACATCCTCTTGATGATGACGAAGATGAGGATTTGTTTGGAGATCGATTCACCATTGCATACAATCTTGACAGGGAGTTCGGGTCTGTCTGTAGCCATAATTCTCTGATATTAGTCATTTTTTTTCACTTTGCATCCCTGTTCTGAATCTTTTCCTTTTCTTTCCCATGTGATAGGCCCATACTTAAGGAGCATATGCAGTATTGTATGAGCCATCCAGAAGAGATGAGCAAACTTTCTAAGTTGAAGGCCCAAATAACTGAGGTCAAGGGGATCATGATGGATAACATTGAGAAGGTATGCTTTTCTAGTTATAGGAAAAGGTGAACAAGCTGAGACATTGTAATAAACAGTCCCGTGTCGATGTGTCTTTGGTTTTAGGTGATAGCAATTTTATCCGATCTGATTTTGGGAAACAGAAAAGCACTATAGGAAATGATATTTGACATCAACTAGATGGATTTAATTTATTGGTAATTTTAGTGGGAAATAAGTATCAATTGCTTTTCTCACAACCATTATTTCAGAAATCTTTATCTGGTAAGTTATAATGTGTGCTTGGTTTCATATACTTCTGTGTAGTAGTTTACATAGGAAGTCTAAATGGGATCATCACAGCTTGAAATCCCTGCTTCTCGTTAAAGCAATTATTTGTTCTTTAGTGATTATCGAAGTCACAGTATATCATCTGTCCCTGTTATGGTATGATGATGATCCAAGTCTCAATAGATATGTCATCTGCTGCTTTTGCTCTATGATCATATCTCTGCTTGCCTTAAGGTTGAGGTCAAATATGCTATAAACAAAGTAACTGGAAATTCATTTACAACATAATACAGTTTTTGGGTATTTGAAAAAGGTTACGCAAACAGGACTTAATACGTTTAGTGTAGAAACATACTTGTCAGAATCTGGCATAGTATCTCCATGAGAAGATAGGTTTGTCTCTTTTCTGAGAACGTGTGAAAATAGATGCTGATTATGAGAAAGCGATGAGGCAATAAAGCTGGACTCTGTTGTTGTTGCAGGTTCTGGACAGAGGAGAGAAGATCGAACTTCTGGTAGACAAAACAGAAAACCTGCAGTTCCAGGCAGATAGCTTTCAGAGACAAGGAAGGCAGTTAAGAAGGAAGATGTGGCTACAGAGTCTGCAGATGAAGCTGATGGTGGGAGGTGCTGTTCTGTCCTTTGTTCTCATAGTTTGGGTTGTTGCTTGTGGAGGTTTCAAATGTTCATCATCATGATGTTTCGCTTCCTTTGTATCATCACTTCACACTTAAATCGCATACTCATGCTCATGTTTGTACATGGAAGAATCTTTTTAGTACCATATCATCGTCATCCACATGCTATATAATATATAAATGGAAAAAAAAAACTCTTTGCTTTCAAGTTACCGTGCATGTTATGTTTTTTATGCCTTTGTCATGTATATATATAGTCGACTGAATTGTTATTAATAAATCAAAAAGTTTGGTAAGAATAAGGTACTAACAATACAATGACAAACAGAAGAGAAAGCAAAGCATTCACTCTAAAAATGTCTAAAAGAGTCCGTAGCACTGGAGTTCTACAATTAGCATCAGAAAGTCGATTAAAAACACACTTTTTAATATGAAATTGTGATAGCTGTGTGTTTGATTTGAGATTTTGGGTAAATTCTGTATTTGATTGACATTTTTCCTGTCTTGAAACTCATAAACCAGTATTAAGTAATCAGAAAGAACAAATGAAAAGATAATCCAAAGTAATTAGGCTATAAGTCTGGATAATGAAGCAAAGAACAAAGGAGAAGCGTAAAGGTGTGTTAAGTAGCGGCAAATCACATGGTAAGAACAAAAAGAAAAGAAAAGAAACAATGTCATGTCTGTCTTTGCTATTTGTTTTTGGACCATTTTATCTTTGTTTTCTATCGTTTATAAAGCGAATACGAGATAAAAAGTGTTATTTCACATATTTTCAATTATCCTCAAAAGGACCATTTTATCTGTCCAATTACTTTTGTAATTAAGATGCGAATACGCAGATATGGGTTGGCTTCGTTTTTATTTTCACTGAGGATGGTAAAATAGTTACAATCAATTTCTAAAAAGCAAATGCACAACTGGAAAATAATGGATTAATACGTGTCAATATCTGAATGCTTAAAATAAACATGGGACCTCATTGATAGCAAACCAAACAACTAAAGATATAACATACAGTACATGCTTATCCAAATACAACACATAAAGCATCGTAATATAATTGTATGGGATTATAATTCATTCTTATATATATACCGATATACGTAATGTTCTTGAAACAAGAGAGTGATCACTGTGCATTCGGGTACCTTAACGCGATCAGAGCAGATCTTTCGAGTTTTAGGTATTTTGGTTTTGTCTATATAAGATCCCTTCATATATTTTTGCGGATTCGGGTATTAAATATTGGGTTCGAATCGAGTTCGATATTTTTTAAAATACCCTATTTCGGATCGTGTTTGGATCATGTTCGAATATCCAAGTTTTTAAAGTAATTTTTAATCACAATATTTTCAAAAAATTAAAAACAGGTAAAAATCATAATTTAATTAAATATTTATTTTTTTAATTTTCTTTTGTTCTATTAATCATAAATTGATTAGTTTATTTAGATTTGTAGTTACAATTTTAAATATTTGTGTAATTATAAGTATATATGAATATTTGTGTAAATATATTATATATTTTGGGTACTCGTTCGGGTTTCAAATTTTATCCGATCGGCTTCGGATACCCGTACTCTCATAATACAAAATTTATTCATGTATTTTATAGATTTTGGTTCGAATTGGTTCCTCTTATTTCAGGTCGGGTTCAGGTTCGGAATTTCGATATTATGCCCATGCCTAAGAGTTATTGTAAGAAAATAGCTATTAATTCTTGAAAAATTCAATATCATCAATGCTTTAAATATTAGTATCATGTTATATAAATTTAAGTTTAAAGTTAGTAATCAACGAGATTCTTCCACGTGTCAAATCCAACGATCGAATCCTATTATATAAAGTTAAGTTTCAAAAGTTAGTAATCAACAAGATTTTTTCATGTGTCAAAACCAACGATCGAAATTTAATATCCTATTATATAAAGTTAAGTTTCAAAAGTTAGTAATCAACATGATTCTTTCACGTGGTCAAATCCAATGATCAAATTTTACTATGTATGGGACATCATAGGGTTTGAGGTAGATGATGTTTTTTCAGAATTATTCTCCAAAAGAAAATTGGAGCCACATTGGAATACTACAACCATTACTATGATTCCCAAATCGTAAATTGTTGAACATCGAACCGATTTCAAGCCTACATCATGTGTTAATGCAATGCATAAAGTATTTTCCAAGCGTATTGCTCGCAGATTCCAGAGTACTCTACCAGGTTTTGATATTTGAGAACCAAACTGTTTTTGCGGAATGTAGACATATTGTAGAAAATGTGTTGTTGGCATGAGAATTGGTTCATGGGTACAATAAGCTCAATATTTCAAGGAGAGGGAATGCTAAAGAGATCTCAAGAAGTCTTTTCATTCAATGGATTGGAGATTCGTTTTGGATGTCCTTGGTAAGCTTGGGCTTATCAAGGTCTCGGCTTTGTTTTAAGAAAGAGTGGAGAGAAAGAGTATTGATTGTTATTGAATGTCTTTTTTTGATAAAAAAGCTATAAGGTTTAGGGTTATGCCGTTAAACACACAACACTTTTACAAAAAAACAGCCATCTAAAGGGATAAAAGGGTTTAATGAACTTTTGGTGTCTATTAAAATATTTGCTCAATAGTAGCACCTTTTTCTTTAACCAATGTGAGCGTCCTTCAGCCACTCACTCTGGTTCCTCTGATCGACATTTTCTTCCTCTGCAAAAGACATAAAATAAGCTAACCTATCAATACCTCCTCCAATAGAAGCCACCTTATACTCAAGGTGAAAAGTAGGATATTTCTTCTTCAATTCCCCAATGTTTTCCCATGTATTCTCACAACTAGGTAAGCTCTTCCATTTCACCAACACCTCTGCTTCTTTTTTATTATATATTCGACAAATTTCTAAAACATCTTCGGGTTTTGAGAGTCACTCCATTTCCTTTGAGATTATCAGTGGTAATGGTTGAGCTAACTTATCCGCTGGAACAACCTTTTTGAGTTGTGAGATATGAAATACTAGATGTATGGAATTGTAGGGTGGCAGCTCCAATTCGTATGCAACCTATCCAATTATTTTCAACACTTTGTAAGGACCAAAGTATCTCGGAGACAACTTCTCATTCCTCCTTACTGCCACTGAACGCTGCCCGTAAGGCCGCAACTTTAAATAAACATCAACACCTGCTTAATCTCTCCTATGTTTATTAGTTGCAACCACCATCTTGATTTGAGTGTTACTAATGTTCTCTCTTAACTCCTCAAGCAGCCGATCTCTCTAGCTCAAAATCTCTTATACCTGAGCATTAGCAGTGGGAATGTCCCCATACCTTAGAATTTTAGGAGGATCTCTGCCATATACTGTACGAAAAGGTGTTGTATTGATGGCTGAATGGTGAGCTGTATTGTATGAGTATTCTGTCCTAGCTAGCCACTTCATCCAAGACTTAGGTCGACTGCCAACAAAACACCTTAGATATGCTTCTAAATATCGATTCAAAAATTATGTTTGTCCATCTGTTAGAGGGTGATAAGCTGTACTCTTGTGCAGTTTTGTGCCCTGCATCTTGAAGAGTTCTTCCCATAAATTGCTCACAAATATCTTGTGACGATCACACAATTGTCTCTGGATATCCATGAAGTACAACAATCTCCTTCAAGAACAGTTCAACTATTTATGCAGAAAATATGTCTCATGGTCACAAAATGTGCATATTTACTTAACATGTCCACTACCACCAATATGACATATTTTTCCTGAGAGATTTGTAAAGGTTCCACAAAGTCCGTACTGATATTTGCCCAAATCTGCATTGGAATGGGTAAAGGGGATAACAATCCAGCACGTGTCAGCGTAGAATACTTACAAGTCTAACAAATTACACAAAGTTTAATGTACTTGCTGATTGTCTTCTTCATTCCCCTCCAATACACTTCTTTTGCCAGGCGTTTGTATGTCTTTAAAGTCCCAGCATGACCTCCAATTGCACTATCATGCAACTTTTTCAGCAGATGAAGAATGAGAGTTGAATCCTTTGGGATGACTAATGCTTCATCTTTAAACAAGAGATCATGTCTGATCTTAAACCCTACAACTACTAGTCCTTCTTGTTGCAATTGAGTAATGATTTTATGACAATCATCATCAGAACTAATATGCTTGTTAACTTCTTCCAAATCCAATGAGAATGGTGCTGACAGCTGAATCATCCTAAATGCTTCTTAGTCTTGGCGGGAGAGTGCATCTGCCATTCTATTTCCCACTCCTGGTTTGTATTTAATTGCATAATTCAACCCTCCAATCTTTGCAGCCCTCTTCTGTTGATTGTCGACTAAATTTGATTGATCTAATGAATATTTGAGACTCTTTTGAACAGTCCTAATCACAAACCTTCTCCTTGTGATATAATGTCTTCATTTAGTTATAGCAAAAATGATAGCGAATAGTTCCTTCTCATACTGATTTGCTCTTTCCCTGGCTTGAAAAAGCTTGGCTTATAAATACTAAGGGCTTTTTATCTTGAGATAATACTGCTCCAATCTGTACTCCGGAAGCATCAGTCTCAATGACGAACTCTTTTGAGTAGTCTAGAAGGCTAAGAATGGGAAGCTCATTCACTACGTCTTTCAGCTTCTTAAAAGCTTCCTTACCCTCTTCATTTCAAGCAAAACTGTTTTTCTTGAGTTGTTGTGTTAGTGGTTTGGCAATCTTGCCATAATATTTCACAAATCTTTGGTAGTAACCTGTGAGGCCTAAGAATCCTCTCAGGGTTGTGACATTTTTTTGAATCTGTCCAACGCACCATAGCTGTTACTTTTGTCCTGTCTGCAGACACTCCTTTCTTGGAGATAACATGGTCTATACAAGCAATCTCTGGCTGACCAAAAGAACATTTTCTTATATTAGCATAGAAACTATGCTTCCCCAACAACCTTAACACCGAATCCAAATTTTCTGTATGCTCCTTTACCGTCTTGCTATATACCAATATATCTTTAAACACTAGGACAAACTTGCGCAAATGTGGTCGGAACACTTCATTCATCACACTATGGAAGGTTGATGGGGCGTTTGTTAAATCGAATGGAATAATGACGAACTCATAGTGACCCTCATGAGTTCGAAATGCTGTCTTAGGCACATCCTCCATCCTTACTCGAATATGATGATATCCTGATTTCAGATCCAGTTTCGAGAAAATGCAAGCTCGCTGTAGCTCATCTAGCAAGTCTTCTATCATAGGAATGAGATATCGATTTTGTATTGTCATCTTGTTCACAGCTCTGTAATCCACACAAAACCTCCAACCTCCATCCTTCTTCTATACTAGTAACACGACGCTGGAAAATGGGCTTATACTTGGCTGCATAATCTTGGAATTTAGCATCTCCTTGACTAACTTTTCTATTTCATTTTCTGTTGGAAAGAGTAGCGGTAAGGGCGTGTATTGACAGCAGATGTTCCTTCCTTTAAAGTAATAGCATGCTCTCTAAAGCGAGTTGGAGGTAACCCCTACGACATCTAAAATACCTCATGAAATTTGGACAAAAAACTTTCAATCTCCTTGCTCAATTTCTCTGCCTTTTGTGGTGATTCTCCTTCAAACAACACAAACAATTCTACCAGACAAGTTATTTCATTCTCTCTGCAATCTGACTCTAGAGCCTTTAAAGATACTTGTTGTTTCACCAGTGAGGGGACTTCACTCAAAATGACCCAGTTATCATCCATTCTAAATCTGATCCAATGTAACCCCCAATTAGTTCTTGTCTCTCCAAGTGAACCCAACCATGTATATCCCAAGATCAATTCTGGTTCCCCCAGTTGAAACAACAAATATTTCTGCACGATCTTTACTCCTTGTACCATCAATTCAAGCTTACATTTGCTTTCACCTTGTTGGCATTGTCCACTCCCCAACCTGACTTTAGATCTCTTAATTTTCTCTATTCTTAGCCTCAAATTCTCTTGAAGTGATGGTGAAATGAAGTTGTTTGTAGCTCCAAAATCAATGGGTACCAACCCACTCTGGCCATTGATAGTCCCTCTTACTCTGATTGATCTTTCTGCTGAAAATCCCACCAAAGAGCATAATGACAAATCCTCTTCGTCCAACTCTTCTTCGAATTCTGGAAGTTCATTTTGTTTGGCATTAGGATCATCTTCCTCTCTTTCTCCTGTGATTTTCAAGGCTCTAAACTTGAGCGGTGAATTACACTTGTTGCGCCTTATGAAGAACTTTTGTCCACAATAACGACATGGATTTTGGATTTAACTCCTTTAACCTTCAACGAGCCCAACAAAGCTCTTTGCTTCTTGATTTCGTTTAAAACTCGACTTACCACCCCCTTTCGAACCCAAAATGTTGCCACATCCACTGTTATATGGGTTTCCCGAGTTTCAGTTCGCCTTTGCATGAAACTGGTTTCTCTCATTAATTACATCCTCCACCATCTTTGCATCTTTAACCAGCTCGTCCATTCCCACTGATTTACACATTATCAGATGCTCTCTGATACTTATCTTCAATCCACTGATAAAAATAGACTCAAGTAATCTTCTAGAATGTGTGGCGCTTCACCCGACAGTTCTTCGAATATCTTCAAATACTCATTTACCGTACCATACTGTCCCAACTTCTAGAGCTTACACAGAGCATCATAACCCTGAATTGCCTTGAACCTTTTCTTGAATCGAGCTTTAAAATCATTTCAATATGTATATTTTCTCTTTTCTTGAGTACTTCTTGACAGAGTGGTCGAGTTTCATGTGAGGCAATGCTATGCTTCTGACAGCTTGTCCTCTTCTCTGGTGTGTAATTATGGACAAAACATTTTTCGACCCTATAAATCCAATCTGAGGGATTCTGACCTTCATACAATGGCATCTCCATGGGTTTCCTCAGGGATTCATGTTTTTTGCAAAAAAAGACTCCGACTTTTCCAAAAAGACGAGGCCTTTTCCCTTGTCTGCATTTTTCTCCGATAGATACATAGTTTTCATATATGACGGAGGCAGTGGAAGTAGACCTTCAAAATTTCAGAATGACAAGCTTGCCGGTTCTCCCACGCCTTCCCTTTTCCCTTCGTCATCAGTGTCAAATTTGCACTCGACATCGATGTATCTTTGACATACAATAACCGAACCATCTTCAACGACAACTATTTCATGCTTTCCTTCATCCATCCCATGTCGTTATCCATTTTTGTCACCTTCTGATCAAGACTTGAACCTTTTTTGGTGTGGCCTAGAGCAAGTCTTTGGAGTTTGGCAGTGAGTTTGTCGATTTTGGCCAAATGCATTTCAAAGGCGGAAGATTTCTCTTGAGACACGATGACATCATAACTCTCAGGAGGTTTGTGGCCCTTTACTATAGCTCTGATACTAGTTGATAAGCTTGGACTTATCAAGGTCTCGACATTGTTTTAAGAAAGGGTGAAGAGAAAGAGTATTGATTGTTCTTGAATGTCTTTTTTGATAAAAATCCATAAGGTCTACGATTGTGCCTTTAAATACACAACCCTTTTACAAAACACAGCCATTTAATCTAAAAATATAAAAGGGTTCAATGAACATTTGGTGTCTACTAGAGTCTTTGCTCAATAGTGGCACCTTTTTCTTTAACCAACAAGAGCTTCCTTCATCCACTCACTATGGTTCCTCTGATTGACTTTTTCCTTCTCCGCATAAGAGCCATATCATAAGCTAACCTATCAGTCCTTAGGACAATAAACTTCCTAGATAAATTTATCGGATGGGTACCAACAATGTATCTCCACAACCAGATTCTCGATCTTAGTCAATGGAGAGTTATGTGGGCATTTTAAAGGGTCTAGAGGACTTAGGAACGGTGACCTTTCATCGCCTCTCTTATATGTAATTGTAATAGATGTGTTCTCCAGATTACTTGATTCATGTGTCATATCTAGGCTGATAGGAGTTTATCCAAGATCAACCCATCCTAGAGTCTCCCATCTTGTCTTTGCGGACGATATGATAATACTTTTTTTTATGGTAATTAGTCTTTCTTACAGTCAATTATCAATATGCTGGATCTTTTTTCC
Source organism: Lepidium sativum (assembly GCA_023374145.1). Taxonomy (NCBI): domain Eukaryota; kingdom Viridiplantae; phylum Streptophyta; class Magnoliopsida; order Brassicales; family Brassicaceae; genus Lepidium; species Lepidium sativum. The sequence goes on from JAKUCM010005097.1 coordinate 11,882, forward strand.
TCCATATCATGTCTCACAATGAATATGAACAAATCACAGTTTATAGCTGGCGTACCAGTAGTTGATCGCTCAATTATAACCTCAAGCTTTTGGTTTGAAGAAGGAAAGGTGAGGTATTTTGGGTTGCCTCCACTACCAGGTAAACTCAAAAGATCGGACTAAGCCCCTCTTACTACAAGAATCAGATCTCTCACTTACAGAGTTGGACATGTATGAATCTCTCATTTGCAGGGAAACAATTCCTCTCCGCTATGATTCAGAGTGTTCTTGTTTATTGGTGCACAACATTCATTCTTATAATTATTAAAGACCTTTGTAGGAATTTCTTATGGTTAGGGGATCCATGTTCTGCAAAAAAAAAGCAAAGGTTAAATGGTCACATATATGTACACCAAAAGCAGCTGGTGGATTGGGCTTAAGGACATATTGCCTGGAATAAAGTTTTTTCTCTCAGATTGATATGATTGCTAATCTCACTTTCGGGTTTTTTTTTGTGTGGATTGCATAGTGTAAGAAAGACAAGATTTCCTTTGCTATAAACTGCTCAATTAGAGAGAATAACAATGGCCCCACCACTTGGTGTTATTTGCTCAAAATGCGATCTTTGGCTCATGATTTCACTTGCTGTAAACTGGGAAATGGGAGACCTTGTTCCTTCTGGTTGGATCCATGGACCCTATTTGGTAAGTTAATAGACTTCAATGGAAGTGCAGGCCCGCGTATGTATGACATACTACTTGATTTTTTGGTGTGCTCGACGGCAGAAGGAGATAAATGAGAGTTAATAGGTGCTAGGTCTCAGAACTCAGAGCTCTCTTAACCCATCAACTTCAATCTTTCTCAATCCAAACACGCATGATGTTTAATTTTAGAAATTTTTTTTAAGTTCGGATAATAATCAGTTCAAATTTGGCAAGAATAAACTGTAACTTGCACCATGAATTCAATGTGTTTCCTGGCATAAAAAAGTGTGGTTCCCAAGAGTTGTACCTAACGATTATATTGATAAACCAAAACAAAAATTATATTGATTATTAAAAATTATATTGATAAACCAAAACAAAATTTAAAAAAATAAACGATTAAGACATAATTTTTCTTCCTTCTGTTTCAATAAACTATTTTACCAAATTCTCATAATCTAAATTTCTAACTAGGTTTCTTTAGATAGATATGATTGCTAAACCATTTAGTCTTTCTTGTGACATAGTTGATCGCAAATAAGACTTTATCAACTTTCATTTTGAAAAACTTCTTTCAGCTGAAGCAACCGAAACCGGAATCGTCAACAAAATCCGATAAGCAATCAATGAGTATGGATAACAATCTTCCATTCCTTTCAATTAGTTCAGCACTTCAACGGGTTTCTTGCATTCCTTTGGCAAAACATCTTTCAGAACTGTTAGTTCAATATACAACTCATCTCCTATAACACGTGAATGATTTCCATGTTTTAAAAATACTTCAAGATTGGTACAAGATGTCTTCAAGTTATCATCACTTGCTGACTTCAGTTTCTCTAAATTAAATAGGAAACCAGAGGTTTGTTCGTACTTTTGAAATTGCTCAAACCTTGTCTTAAGAGAATATAGAGCTTGATCCATGACTTGGTTGAAATAATTTATTCTAAAGCTCTCTTCCGGAGATAACTTCACAGTTTCATCAACTATCTCTGATTCTTCACCAATTTTTCCTTTTCTTTTGATAACACATTTTTCCTTTGTTGAAAATATGGCTTCAATTTCAATAGACTCTGCAATTACTTTAGCATCTGATTTTGCACTCTTAAAACCACTATCTCTATTATTTTGGAAAAAAGAAACAAGTCCCTTTAACTGAGAAAATACAACTTCAATGTTCATGTCTTCTGACGGCAAACTCTTGCTTATAGTTTTGATTGCAAATAGAACTTTGTACCAAATCACCATAGAGTGTAAAAATTCATAATTTCCAATTCCATGTGTTTCACTTGTCGTAAAACACTCAACATCACTTTGGGCTTTTGGATCATCACTATTTTCTGCTATATGAATCAGAGCATTTCTTTGTTTTGGAGCTTGAAATCTTACTGCCTTGACACATTCAACATGACTCTCCCACCGAGTTTGCGACAAATTTTTAACTGACAAACATCCCACTGCATCTTCCAATATCTTCTATCGCTTAGTCGAAGATGCAAACAGATAATAAATTCGCTGAATTATCCCAAAAAATGAAATGGCTTTTTGAGAAGTGGTTGCCATATCACTAAGAGCAATATTAAGACTATGACAACCACATTATGTATAAAAGGCACGTGGGTTGACGTCAATAAATCTCATTTGTACTCCTTTATGTTTTCCCTTCATATTGGATCCATTATCATATCCTTGTCCTCTCACATCATCAATACTTAAATTCAGAGCAACCAACACCTTCTGAATCTCACTAAAAATCCCTTCACCGGATGTATCATCAACTTTCAAAAATGTAAGAAAAAATTCTTCTATCTTAGTCGAACGTGGTGAAACATCAACACATCGAAGGATAAATGCCATCTGTTCATGATGAGTAATATCAGGAGTGCAACCAACAATAACAGAAAAATATTTTGCCCCTTGAATCTTTTTTATGATCATGTCCTTGACTTGATTAACTATCCGTTTTATCAACTCATTCTAGATTTTATTACTGAGATATTGATAATGAGATTCACCATCATCAAATCGTCTAACATGTTCTCTCACTACCGGATCTCATTCAACTATCATGTCAACAAAACTTAAGAATCTTAACCATTTGCTACCTTAAATTTTTGGTATTAGGGGGCCCCAAAAATTTATATATTTTGGAGGTCCTAGGCAAATGCATATTTTTTTTTGTTAATAGGCACACCACTGATTGTAATTAATAATGTAGTTAATATGAATAAGTGGTAGAGTTAAATATGGAAAATATATAACTTTTTTGTATTGAAAATATAAAACATCAAATATTTTGAAACAAAAACATGAAGTTGAGTAATAGAAAAATTGCAACAAATGACAAAAGATAATTTAAAAATTGGCAAAGTAACAAAGAGATAAAAATAGATTACTATTTACTCACAATTGCCATTTTACTTTGTAACACATTACTAGCAATATTATTATCACATTATTATTTATGTTGTGCGTTTATCTTAAAATTGTAAGGTTATATTAATACTTATCATTGTAAATATAAGAATCCATCTTATTCATCCTAATTCTCCCATTAATTATATATCAAACTTGTTATACGTACAAACAAAACATTATAGTGTTGACTATAACATTATACATACAAACAAAATATTATATTGTTAAATTAGTAGGGGTGAATGAGTAAAAAAAGTCAGATTGCTAATTATCCTCTTACAATTGTCATTTTCCTAATTTCATACTTATTTTTTTTTCATTCCACCAATTCACCCTAAACAATAAGACTAGAGAGAATAGAGAAGTTTCTTATGCAACATAGACATTACAAATGATGGTCGCATTAATTGCAGAGATTCTACAAATTGGTAGTGAAATACTCCCTCTCTTTCAGTATAAGTGATGTTTAAGGTAGTGATACAAATTAAGAAAGTTTTTAAAATACCTATTTTAACATTTTTTATAAGTAGTAGTTATTTTTTTTGGAAAAATAAATCTTTACTCAAAAATCCTATAGACACAAGGGCAATATTGGAAAAATGAGTTAATTTTCATATTGTTAAGTGAGAACACTACTTATATTGAAACAATTTTTTTCCCTAAAATATCAATTAAGTTTCCGGTTGGTAAAGTTGCATAATTGGCTAATGGCAAAAATAAAATAAATTTATAGAACAAAAGTTGTAAAATAAAAATTTGCAGAATGATATGTTGCTGAATGAATTTTTGCAAAATCAAATGGTAATTGGATAAGTTTTTCTGAATAGAAAAATATAATTTAAGATTATAAATATTTAAATAATATTTTTCAATATATTACAAGCCAATCTTATATTTTTTCAAAAAAATTATAAATTTAAATTATATACTTAATAGAAAAGATTTTTTATAAATATTATAAAAAATATAACATTTTATTATAATTAAAAATTTTAATATATTCATGATACATATAATATCTAATGATGTTGTAAATCCCGAATCGTAAATGCAATTTTATTTCTTACAATCTTCTTATTATATCTTGGGTGATGATCTAAAATTCTCCACTTTTTTTTTACATTTAAACTCATACTATTGATTTGTAAATATTATTGTAAAATTATAATTGATTGCATGGTAAATATTTATTAGAGACTCACATGCATAAATTGCTACTAATAACATTTAAATTATTGTTCGAATAAATTATACAATTATAGGTATTAGTTAAGTGCAAATGTTAAGTTGTTATTGTAAGTTGGGAAAACAAATATATATCACATATCTATCACAAGCTGGTAAGGAAACACTTCTAAAAGGCAATACATAAGCGATTAACATGGGTTGCTTGGTAGAAGATATCAACAAGTAAAAGTCGTGGAGGCCTTGGCTTTTGCGATATCAAGCTCTTTAATCAAGCTTTGTTTTCTAATCCCGTGTGGAAACTTTTACATTGGCCTCGTTACTTCTTATACCGTCTCTTACAGTCCAGGTATTTCCCAAGAGGTACTCTACTCACGGCTAAATAATGTGGAGCTCGTCCATCGTATGGCTGGTCTTCCTCGCAATTTGGACGTGAATTACTAGTCCATTGACTACAAAGCCGTTAGGTGATGGTTTAACGATTGCCACTGGCTGTGATCCGTGGTTACCATATGACCCACCGCGTCCTGCAAAACAATTACCACCATTTCCTCCTGCAATCATTGTAGCTACGGTTTTGGATCCAAATACAAACCAATGGAATGAAGACAGTTTAGTTCAATATGTAGCTCCGGAGGACCACTATATTTTCCGCAAGCTTTTTATACCAAGTGTCCCTACTCGTGATGTACTCATTTGTCAAGACACATCTGATGGTCATTACACGGTGAAAACATGTCATTTAGCACATTATGCTGATGGACGAAATTTTATTAGAATCTATAAGATTACTAAAAGTCTCAAGTTTGAAGCAATTAGATTGATTAATTGTCTGTTAAGACTCTGTTAATAAGTGGCTAGCTTAGTTAGCTGAGTCTTACTCAAAGAAAGTGTATATATATCTAATGTCGATTATAAATAAAAGTTTAAGCTAAAAAAACAGAAAAGTTAGAACTTCTAAAATGGTATCAGAGCTTTTTCTTCCGATTTCTTTCTAATTTTTTCCTTTTGCGAAATTCGTCATCTCCTTGGGTCGATTCTTCTTCAGCCTTGTTGCTTCCTCCTTCTCCTCATTGATTTCGCGTCAGCCACAATGATGAGAAAAGACACAAAGCTCAGGAATCAAACAATTCAAGATCGTGACTCTGATGGTGAATCTCAGAGTGTTCATGAATCACATCAAAGATATCAAGTTCCAAGATCGCAAACTCAACAACCTTCTCTAATGGATGATATGATTGACAACGCTCACAATCCATACTTTCTTCACTTTGGAGATCATACAGGTATGTCCATTCTTTCTGAAGTTCTCGCTGGAAGGAACAATATTTCGTGGATTATATCAATGAAAACCAGTCTCAAAGCCAAAAACAAGATCGATTTTGTTAATGACTCTCTTCTGAAACCTCCCAAATTAGATCATCTTTACAAGATTTGGTGTCGATGTAACAACATGGTTAAGGCTTGGATTCTCAATGTCGCCTCGAAGCAGATATATGCTAGTATCCTATACTTCAATGATTCAGCTGATATATGGTCAGACCTCTATAAATGTTATCATAAAAGCAACCAGCCTCAAATTTACAATATGGATCAAGAAATTAGTACTATGCGTCAAGGTTCCCTGAACCTTTCCGATTATTACACAAAAATGGTTACTCTCTGGGAACAACAAGCATGTACTAAGAACATCATGGAGAATGGTGGTTGCAGGTGTTCTCAGGTAATGAAATTTTTAGATGATCAAGAAACCTCTTAGATTGTGTAGTTTCTCATGGGTCTTAATGATGAATTTGGTTCAAAAAGAAGACAAATCTTGAACATGAAACCTCGCCCATTCATCTCTGACATGTACAACATGCTTGATCAAGATAAAAAACATAGGCGTATTAGTCTATATCAAAGAGAGTAGAGGGAAGAGGCCGAAGAGGCCGAAGACCGCAAGGTCAAAAGAAAGATCAAAGGAGAGTCAATGCCGAAGTCATGAAGACAAGGCCGAAGACCAGCTTAAGGAGCTCAAAGAAGGAGGAAAATGGCCTTCAAGGACCCACAAAGGTCACCAAATCATCAAGGAATCAAGAAAAGGTCATAAAAGGATATTCTTGGAAAAGTCAACGTTTTGGACCACAAAGTCAACAGTTGGAGGTCACGGACCGCGGGAAGGCCATTGGGTTATTAGTCGAGTCCATTGACCCTAGAAGACACTTATTCTAGAAGCAAAGGAGAAAGGGTATTAGGGCGACATAGTTGTTTGGAAAAAAAAATAGATTGTCCCAAGATATGGTTCCAATTCTATCTCTTTCTTCCTATTTTCCCTTTTCCTATTTTTCCTTTTTCCTTTTTCCTATTTTTCCTTTTTCTACTTTGCCTTTTCTCTCTTGTATCTCCTTCTATATAAACACTCATTGTAAGATGTTTTCATAAAAAAAAGAGGAAGAGAAGAGTCTTCTCTCCAATTCTCCCTTAATCCAAAATCAAATACAAAGAAGTGTTGATGAAAAGCACTCTCATTTATTTTATGTTTATGTTAGTAGCTTCAATGTAGTTTTAGGAGTAGAGCTCGTGTAAGAGGTTGCCTTATGGCAGTCCTCTTTAACCTAATTACTTATAAATTCTCCACTAGACTCCTCTATTGTTTTTGGTTCATTTATTCTTAAGTTCTAGATGAATGATTCTTAGATCCAAGACTTCCTTAGCACATAAACTCTAAGTGTTGTGATGCTTTCCTTGGACTAGATCCAACCTAGAAATTTTGTTTCTTGGTAAAGCCGAGCTAATCAATAATAGTCTCGGATTTATCAAGTCTTGTTAGTGTAGAAACACCACAAGTTGGTATTTTTTCACACTTGAGATTGGGGTCATCTTTTGTGGGTTAAGTGGTTTATTTCACTAAGTGAAGTCTCCATCTTTATGTTGAGTCTTTACTCTCATAAAACTATCATGGTATCAGAGCCACAAGCGCTTGGTTCCCACTAAATCTTGATCTCTAAAGCTCACGTGAAACCTCTTGAAGTTTGTTATTCCGTGAATCAAGAAGTAAACCGGTGGATAAATCAATTTTCCATCGGTCCATGATTAAACCAGCCATTAAAGCACCAACTTCTTGTAGTTCAATGGTGTTCTTGGCTAGGTATATGGCAGATAAAGTTTCCATAAAAGCTCAAGAAAACAGAGCAAAACTCTGTCCACATGAACTCTTGAGCCAAAATTTTCTATTCTCCCATTCTCTATTGTTTCCGCTTATTCTCATTACTCTCACAAATTCTCCCTTTATTCTCTCTGTTTCTTATTCTCTAACCTCCCACCATCTCTAGTTGTTTTTGACTGAAGTTTAAACTCTTCAAAAAAAAAAACGTAAAAAAAAATGAAAAACAGAAAATTAAAAGAATAGATCCGAAAGTAAAGGTGGTGGAAGAACTCGGCTGCTATCTCAAAGGAGAAGTGGCAACGTTTGAAGGCTTCAAATGAAGCTAGAAGAAGGCACATGAAAGCTTGGTACATGATCAAAAGGGCCACAAAAGCTTTGGACTCCATAGATCCAACTTAGTCAACACGGAAAGACTTGAAGAGGCGGACAAAAGGGCTGACCCAAAGAAGGTGGATCTGTAGCTAACTGAGGTGAAAGGTCAAAGATGGAGATGCTAGCTGGTGGAAAGCTTTGAAGTCAAACCAATGAAGTGTCTAAAACCATCTATGATCTCCAAAAGGCTAAACTCTTATCCCCTTCCAAATTTTAAAGTTGTTAAAATAAAGTTCATATCTTTGGCTTTGAGTCCTATTATTTGGTCTCTTTAATATCATTTAAGTGTTTCTTAAAACCCTACAACATATACTTTAAACTTTCTCTTTGAATCTCACGATGGAGGTTCAAAAGAGGAGGAATGTGTAGAAATTCTCAAAGAGGAGCACTAGATGGAACAAGAGGTTCAAAATGAGGGAAACAAAGTAAAGAAGGACTAAGGAAGAAATAACTTGGAAGAAGATGGCACCGGTTGCAAAGTCATTCAAAAATCGGGGTCAACCTACATCAAACCACCAATGAGCTATACTCTTTTTTCCCTAAAAGAGTTTTTCCCACGTGGTTTTCTCTCTAGGTTTTTTAATAAGGCAGTCTTGTTGGTTGGCAAGCTTGGCCTTTGGTCCTTAGGCCTTTGGCCTTGAGCATCTCGACGACCAAGATTGGGGAAAGGTATTAGTCTATATCAAAGAGGCTAGAGGAAAGAGACCGAAGAGGCCGAAGACTGCAAGGTCAAAAGAAAGATCAAAGGAGAGTCAATGCCGAAGTCATGAAGACAAGGCCGAAGACCACCTTAAGGAGCTCAAAGAAGGAGGAAAATTGCCTTCAAGGACCCACAAAGGTCACCAAATCATCAATGAATCAAGAAAAATTCATAAAAGGATATTCTTGGAAAAGTCAACGTTTTGGACCACAAAGTCAACGGTTCGAAGTCACGGACCGCGGGAAGGCCATCGGGTTATTACTCGATTCCATTGACCCTAGAAGAAGTTTATTCTGGAAGCAAAGGAGAAAGGGTTTTAGGAGAACATAGTCGTTTGGAAAAAAAGAAAAAGGAAAAATAGGAAAAGGAAAAATAGGAAAAAGGAAAAATAGAATTGGAACCATATCTTCGGACAATCTATTTTTTCTTTTTTTTTCAAACGACTATGTTGCCCTAAAACTCTTTCTCCTTTGCTTCTAGAATAAGCGTCTTCCAGGGTTAATGGACTCGACTAATAACCCGATGGCCTTTCCGCGGTCCGTGACCTCCAACCGCGGTCCCAAAATATGGTTCCAATTCTATTTTTCCTATTTTCCCTATTTTCCCTATTTTCCCTTTTCCTATTTTTCCTTTTTCCTATTTTTCTTTTTTCTACTTTGCCTTTTCTCTCTTGTATCTCCTTCTATATAAACATTCATTGTAAGATGTTTTCATAAGAAAAATAAGAAGAGAAGAGTCTTATGTCCAATTTTCCCTTAATCCAAAATCAAATACAAAGAAGTGTTGAACAAAAACACTCTCATTTATTTTATGTTTAAGTTAGTAGCTTCAATGTAGTTTTAGGAGTAGAGCTTGTGTAAGAGGATGCCTTATGGCAGTCCTCTTTAACCTAATCACTTATAAATTCTCCACTAAACTCTTCTATTGTTTTTGGTTCATTTATTATTAAGTTCAAGATGAATGGTTCTTAGATCAAAGACTTCCTTAGCACAGAAACTCTAAGTGTTGTGATGCTTTCCTTGGACTAGATCCAACCTAGAAATTTTGTTTCTTGGTAAAGCCGAGCTAATCAATAATAGTCTCAAATTTATCAAGTCTTGTTAGTGTAGAAACACCACAAATTGGTGTTTCTTCACACTTGAGATTGGGGTCATTTTTTGTGGGTTAAGTGGTTTATTTCCTTAAGTGAAGTCTCCACCTTTATGTTGAGTCTTTACTCTCATAAAACTATCAAGGCGAAGATCTACAACTAATCAAAATCCTTCTGCTTTTTTGGTCAAGAATGATAATGGTAATCAGAAGTCTAAACCAACCTGCAGTCACTGCAGATTGACATGCCATATAATTGATCGATGTTACAAGATTGTGGGATATCCAATTGGGTGGAAACCAAAAAACTAGAGGGGTTCTCAAAGTACTAATGCTCCAATCTCTACTAATCTTGAAGTGACTGATTCAACCATAGTCACTGAAATTCCAGTTGACCTGAGTAAAGATCAAATCCAGCAACTGATGGCGTTCTTCACCAAAAATTACAACCTCAAACTGCTACAATAACAGAAGTTGTGGGTGATGCAAGCACAAACCATGCAACAAGTGTTTTTCAAGTCAGTGGTACCTTCTATCCCTCTATTTTTTGTGCATTATTTGGAGAATAGAACTTATTCCTATTATGTCTCTGAGAATGTCATAAGCATGAATAAGTGGGTGATTGATACAGGTGATACTCACCATGTTTCGTTTGATAAAAGCTCGTTTTAGGAACTTAATTCCCTATATAATACCATTGTAAAGTTACCTACAAGTTTAGCAGTACAAATCATTGGTATATGGACAATTCATCTGAGTGACGATCTTATACTCACTGATGTGTTGTATATTCCTCAATTCAAGTTTCACCTCCTTAGTGTCAGTGCCATGACTGAGCACAACAACTGTGGTTGTTGGTTTGACCCCAGATGCTGCATTATACATGACCTTACAAAGGGATGATGATTGGAACGGGTTATCTTCAGTCACATCTGTACTTTCTGGACATCAACTCAACTAGTTCAATGTGGACCTCAATACATGGCATCACAGATTGGGGTATCCTTCTCGTCAAGTGTAATAGTCTTTGTCTTTCCCTTTGCCAGTTTCTTTTCCTAAACATGGAGATACAAATACTTTTCATTGTAAGACTTGTCATTTAGCCAAGCAAAGACATTTACCATTTCAATCAAGACAAAACAGATCTAATAAAGCATTTGATTTTGTTCATATTGATATTTGGGGTTCATTCATGATGCTTCTTACGATGGTTATAAGTACTTCCTAACTAGAGTGGATGATTTTTTAAGAGCTACTTGGGTTTATCTTCTTAAGAAGAAGTCAAATGTAACCTCTATATTTCCAAGATTTGTTGCTATGACTGAGAAACAGTTTGATGTCAAACTAAAAGGAGTAAGATCAGACAATGCTGTTGAGTTTATTTTCACTGAATTTTACAGAGAGAAGGGTATTATTGCGTTCCATTCATGTCTAGAAACACCCCAACAGAACTCAGTGGTAGAACGAAAACACCAACGTCTTCTCAATATGGCTCGAGCTATCATGTTTTCGTCAAACATTCCCATGCATTACTGGAGTGAATGTTTAGTGACAACAATTTTCTCATAAACATATTGTCAAGTCTTCATTTAGATGGCAAATCCTCTTTTGATCTTCTGGTGAATAAAGTTCCAGATTATCACAGTCTCAAGACCTTTGGATGCCTCTCTTATGCTTCCACATCCCGTGTTGGTCGTAATAAATTCTCCCCCAGAGCCAAAGCTTGTGCATTCTTGGGATACCTAATTGGTTACAACATTGTCTTCATATCAAGGAATGTAATCTTCTATGAAGACATTCTTATATTCGCAACCTGATCATTGTTCCCAAGTATTTGAAGTTGTTGGGAAAACTCCTCTAATATCAAAACTTCCTCATCCAAATGAAGCATTGAACTCCAATACCACAAAAGACATTTCAGATGATGAAGTAGTGGTCACAGTAAATCGTGACATGCGTTTACCTCCCAGAAAATATAAGACTCCAACTCATCTTCTAGACTATCATTGTTACAATCTCAGATTAAACATCAATTACCTTATATCAAATGTAGTCTCTTATGAGTGATTGTCTGATCAGTTTAGATGTTTCCTAATTGCTATCACCAAAGAGTTCGAACCAAGAACGTTCAATGAAGCCGTGAAATATGACATATGGAATGGAGCAATGGGAGAAGAAATGGGTGCTTTCGAAGATGCATATACATGGGAAGCGATGACTCTGCCTGATGGAAAACATGCTATTGGATGTAAATGGCTTTATAAAGTGAAATATCATGCATATGGCACTAAAGAAAGATACAAAGCTCATCTTGTCGCCAAGGGTTACACTCAGAAAGAAGGTTTGGATTATGTTGATACGTATTCCCCTGTATCAAAGCTTTCTTCCATAAAATTACTCTTTGCTTTGGCAAGCAAAATTAGGATGGCATCTCTCTCAGTTAGACATTTCAAATGCTTTTCTAAATGGAGATTTAGGAGAGGAAATATACATGAAGTTGCCACCAGGATATGTTCCCAAAGAGGGGGGGGACATTCTTCCAGAGACTTCAGTCTGCAAATTGAAGAAATCCTTATATAGATTAAAACATGCATCTCACCAATGGTATCTCAAGTTTTTAGATACCTTAATCAACCTCATATATGAAAAATCAGGTTCTGATTACACCCTCTTCACTAAAGTCACTGATTCAACAATTTATTGCTGCATTAGTTTATGTTGATGACATAGTAGTAGCAAGTAATGACATAAGTGTTGCAGAAGTGTTGAAGGAACAACTGAAAACTAGATTTAAGCTTCGTGATTTAGGAGAAGTTAAGTATTTCCTTGGTCTTGAAATATCTAGATCATCTGCTAGAATATTCATTTTCCAACGGAAATATGTGCTCGAAACACTAGAATCTATTGGAATGCTTGGTGGTAAACCATCCTCTATACCAATGTAACTTAATCTCAAGATTTCAAGAGATGATGGTGACTTGATCACAAATCCAGAATCCTGTCGAAATCTTATTGGAAAGCTTATCTACCTCACTTTAACCAGACCAGACATTTGTTTCTCTGTGCATAAGCTAGCTCAGTGTTCATCAAGTCCTTGCACTCAGTATTTTGAAGCATTGATGAAACTGATGAGATACATCAAAGGAACTACAAGTCATGGTTTATTATATTCATCATCTCCATCTTTAGAAATCAAGATATATACAGATGCAGATTGGGGTTCATGTCCAGATACAAAAAAAGCTATCACTGGATATGCAGTTTTCCTTGGAGATTCGTTGATTTCATGGAAATCAAAGAAGCATGACGTTGTCTCTAGATCCTCTACTGAAGCAGAATATAGAAGCATGGCATTTGCAGTATGTGAGTTAGAATGGTTACTGAAACTTCTCAACGATTTCAGAATAAAATCACCAACACCAGCCAAAATGTTTTGTGATAACATGGCATCAATTTATATCTCGAAAAATCATGTTTATCACGAAAGCACCAAACATATAAAGATGGACTGTCACACTACTCATGAGAGAATTGACAAGGGTATTTTGCGGCTTTCTCATGTAAGAATTGATCTTCAGATTGCTGATCTCATAACCGAACCATTGTATACAAGTCAATTCAAGTTTCTTTTAGGCAAGATAGGTGTTTCATCTATCTACACTCTATCTTGAGGGGACTATCAGATTACTAAAAATCTCAAGTTTGAAACAATTAAGTTGGTTAATTATCTGTTAAGATAAGAGATTGTTAATAAGTGGTTAGTTTAGTTAGCTGAGTCTTACTTAAAGAAAAGGTATATATATCTAACGTTGATTGTAATAAAGGTTTAAGTTTCAAAAAAATAGAAAAGTTAGAACTTCTAAAAAATCGTATTAGATTAGATTATTAGGCGATTGTGCAAATTACCAATTAAAGCCTAAATTGAAACAGAATGTATATAGGAGATGATTGTCGCATCAATGGTAGAGATTCTACAAAATTGATAGTGAAATATAGAAGATGCCAAATTGAATTTATTATATCGAGACTTCATTATCAACCATTAAAGAATGACACCACTACGATTATACAACATTTTCTTTTCTCCCTTTTATCGTCATACGTATCGTAAAGACAGAAATATATTTCTATATCGGTCACTTATTATTATTATTTTTTTTCAAATATCATCCATAACCAAATTTCTGAGAGTTAAATTTTTATAGAAACTTTAGACCATCTCTAATAATTAGAACTCCAAATGGAGTTCTTAACATTTGTTTAATATAAATAATGAGTTAAGAAATCTATGATAGATTTTAATTTTTTTGGAATTCTAATGGTAGAATCTGACTTGGGGTTCTTAAATTTTTTAAAAAATGGAGAATATGAGATTATCAAAGGCTATACCTTCACCCAAAATAATGAACAATCGAAATTAGTAAGGAACCATTTGTGAGCATTCATGTCAAAAAGAGTGCAGTCTACACCATCAATGTATATAAATTGTTATGAAGTAGATAAATAGAGAGATATACCTATTGAAAAGAACAACAGATTTGGCCCAGAGGAAGAGTATAACGACGAGAAGTAGCTGAATATTAACAACAAAAGGGAATTAGTTGACAAATCCATCACCAATGATAGTGGAAATGGAGAGACATTCTAGTCTCAGCTAAGTTAGTGAATATTAACGTTAACACTCTAGTTAAATTAGACTACAAACAAGGACAATACTCCAAGGTGACTGATCTGTTTAATATCACAAGGGATGTTCATGAGGAAAGGATCCCTACTAAACAACTCAGAATAAGAATTCAATGAAATTGGATTGCAAGTAAACTCTAAGTAATAGAATCTGAAAAAATCTACATCAGTTAATAAAAGTCATTAAGTCTACTAGACAACAACTTAACTGAAATACTTCACACTATCGTTGTATGTTCTAATTCATAGTTGTCTTTGGAGAAGTACGATATCTTACTTATGGGAATGCATGTTTACTCTTGTCATATGTATTTTTTGCTAACATCTAAACTAAATGATCTCTCTTATTATAAGCACCACTGAAATGCTAATGAATGTACAAAGATTGCAATTCTGAAGCAAAAAACAAGAACAGGAAACTATAGAAGATCATATGAAGAACGTAAAGAAAACTCTTTATCATAACAGTATAGCTCACCTTGGTTCATCAACCGGCATACATGTGGGAGTACAGGCAGAAATGGAGTGAGCTTGTGACGCTCTGCAAATAACTCAGAAAGATACCTGCCAAATCGCAATTATCCAAATTAGTATGACCTTAAGATCACATTTAATAAGCGTATATAGATGTCAATCTATAAACTAGATTAATGTATCCAGTTTCTTCATTAAATCATCGCTCCAAACATCAGTACATAGGCAGAGTTGATTTAATGACAGCTTCATGAACAAAACAAGTCAACAATCACAAAGGGAATACAACAAATGACTCTTATGGTACTGACAATCCATAGCCCAATCGATAAATTGACAAACTGGGTTTCGGATCATGATCTTTAACAGAATCGAGTGCACAATTGAAGTAATTTGAGCTAATAAAGAAGCTAATTTGCAGAAGTGGGTAAGTAGAAACTTAACCATACATATCGAAAATCCACTAAAGCATCAGAAACGGAAAGCACAGATCTCGGTGCGAGCAACAAGAACCAGATCTGGCACACACA
Organism: Lepidium sativum; assembly: GCA_023374145.1. Classification (NCBI taxonomy): domain Eukaryota; kingdom Viridiplantae; phylum Streptophyta; class Magnoliopsida; order Brassicales; family Brassicaceae; genus Lepidium; species Lepidium sativum. The sequence continues at coordinate 27,164 of JAKUCM010005097.1, forward strand.
AGTTTTAGACCTCTAAAATCTACACAATACACGTCGGTGGATGATTCCAGGATGAATATCTATGGGACTATCGCTCTCACTTGTTTTCCTTGTCTCCTTCTCTTTCTCCCTCCTCACATACTTTTCATGATCCAATAACGCAACATTGAAATCAAACGCCTCGTTCCTCTCACTAAATCCAAGCCCAATAAACGCATACTTTCCTCGTCCATCATCAATCCTAAGAATGAAATACCTAGACGAATCAAGAGACAGCTCAACAGTGTATGCTCAAATGCCTCCTCTTCTTCTTCCTCGAACGACATCGAATTTTCGTAGAAAAATCTGTGACCTTTTGTAGCTCAAGACGACTCGTAGACAAAGACGTGTCTGATCGTTGACGGCTCCAAAAGCCTTTAAGACCAAATCTAAAAAACCAGTGCTTCTGGCTTCGAGATTTCAACACACAACAAGAAAGAAAGTTGATTTCACGAGAGAAAGTTGAATTGTGAACGGAGAAGCGTAAATGAGAAAATGAAAATAACCTCGACCAATGATACATCGTCACCGATTTTTAATGTTTCTAAAACTTCTACATTAAGAACCGGCTCTTCACTTTAATTTATTTTTTTCTGTTTTTTTAATATTATTTTTAACTTAAAAACTTTCATTAGGAGCTCTTAGATCTGTCGAAACATTTCTGCGTTGGATCTAACAAAACATATTATTAGGTTCTGTAGTGAAGTCACGACGACTCTGACAGTGAATTCAGCAAAGTCCGAAAGAGTCGAAATCTCAATTTTATTTTATTTATTTATATTGTTCATATTTATCTTGAGGAACAAAGAAAAATGTTACTATGAATATAAATATTAGGAGACGTAAAAAAGCGAAAAGAATATAAATATTAGGAGACGCTTTAATGGATAGAAAGAATAATGAAGCTTTTGATGTTTTGATAATGGCGTCCTAACTTTTTATCTCAACAAACGCGCCTCATTTCAGTTTCTTGCAATTCACTCCGTTTCCATCTTCTCTCTCTCTCTCGATTTCCTCATTGTCTTCTTCGTTTCTCGATTCTCTTCACGCGTCTTCTGCATCCCAACATGGGAAACTGTTTCTCCAGCTCTACTAAATCGACGGCTGAGATCGCACCATTTGACCTCGTCGTCAAACCTTCTTCTTCTTCCGCCGCTGCTGCACCTACTCGAGTTTCTGCTCCGAGATTTCCCTCTGCTCCGGCTAAGGAAACTACGACGGCGACGACGAGCTTCGCACCAACTATAAGATTGTACGGACCGACTAACAGTTTGGTGACTAAGTATCTTCGTTTCGCTCTTCTTCATAAGAAAGTTCCTCTTCGTTTCGTACCTTCGGAAGAACAAAAGCCAACGATTCAAGTAGGATCGGAGACAGTGTCAGGATCTCAGGAGGATCTTCTCCGTTACATAGAGGAAAAGTGGCCGGAACCGCGGCTTATGATTTGGAAGTTCAATCTCGAAGGATTCGACGAAGCGACTCCATTGATAGTGAGAACAATTTGGCTTCAGCACAGGAGCATGTTGTGGCACATCGAGAGGATGTTGAGATGGTCGGAAGATCTGGCGGCGCGTGGAGGTAAAAAAGCAGCAGATCCATCGGTAGGAACACCGAAGATGGAGATTAGGAAATTCGCAAAGAGCTATACACATTTGCAAGAGCTGATGTTAGAGCATGCTCAAATGGAAGAGAGAATCTTGTTCCCTGTTCTCGAATCTGTTGATCGAGGTAAAGCTTCTAACCATGAATCTTTTGGATTTCAATTGCAAATGCTGAAATCAATCTCCCTGAATTCTGAGTTGTCTTTGTAGGAATGTGTAAAAGTGCAAACGAGGAACATGGAAGAGAATTACCAATGATGAATGGAATCAAAGAAGATATCAAATCAATTGGAGTTTTGGACTCTGGAATTTGTTCAGAAGCTCTCAATGGTCTTGCTTCTCGTTTCAAATCATTGCAGGTAAAATAATCTTTAAAAAACAAACTTTTTGTAATGATTGAGCATTTGTGTAAACATAGAGGTCTTGTTCAAAACACAGATGATATGTAAAGCACATTTCGAAGAGGAAGAGAAAGATTTACTGCCAATGGTGGAGGCTGCAGAGATGGGGAAAGAGAAACAGAAGAAATTGTTGAATCAAAGCTTGGAAGTTATGAGAGGGACTCATTCTAATTCCTTTAATTCCCTACTCGAAGGTCTCACTTCTCAAGAAGCTATGCAATATCTTGACTTGATCATGAAATTTGGTGACCCAAATCTGATCTCGTCTTTTCTCTGCTCTGACATTATTGACTGACTTTTTTCTTTTTAGATCACTTTGTGTAAACTGTTGGTGTGGTTTGGTGGTGTGAATCTTCTGTAAATAGAGTCATTGTTTCTTTATCAGGTGTTATTACCACTATTATCCGATGCTAAATTATAACTCAATTGATGAAATAAACCTGGGTTCCGATCCACATACGTTAAAGCTTACACCCTAATTTAAGAACCCAAATTTCTATTTCTCTGCATCACTACGTACAAATCGGAAAATAACATTGTCCCAAAAACTAAAACTGACTGGTTCAAAATTAGGGCTCGATTTTGGGGAATTTTGTTAAATACTCTAAAAGAGTGATGCTTTTTCTTTTGACCTGTTTTATGCCTTGAGAAGGAACACACGAAAAAGTAGAGAGAAGGCTTGAAACATAAACTAACTATAATTAATAAAACACTGAAACAGAAGAGGGAAGCTGGTTAAAAAGCGTATTTACACGATTCAGAATCACTACAAAAACTACTTTGGCGGCCACAAACATTAGACCGGTCGTATTGCCAAAACTAACGACTCGATGTCTCCAACCTCTCTAATTTCGTTTTATAATTCTTTTAAATCTTATCTTCTTTTTATGAACCTAAAAGATTTTTACGAATCAAAACAAATGGGAGATAATAACAGAGAGATTGGATGTAACCTTTTATGTGTTTGGAACGTCAAAATTGTTGGGTTCTCCTGAATCGAGCTGAATGAATATGTACACATTCTTGAATATTTTTTGGCTTTTACCCATTGAGCTTAGCTAAGAACTGGCTTAGATTGTATTCTTCTGTGTACTGTGATTGATCCCACAGTTCTTCTAAGTTTCCTAGAATTGCCTTCAGTCCTTTTCCAGTTCCAGTTGTTTGATCATTATCCTCTAATCCCTTCTTCGAAGACGCACCACCCTGCAATAAAACCGATTATTGAGTATACCAATCTGCTTCTTTAGATAGAGACTTGCTACCAATTAAGATGAATACCTTATTAGAAGTTTCAGCTGAAGCAAATAAGTCGAGCAACTGATCAGTGTTCATCGTCTTCATACTTGCATTCTCAGCATTGATTACCGTATTGGCAACCGACACTTTGAATCTTTGGAGACTCATCACTTTCTCTTCAAGTGTGCCACGCATTATGAGACGGTGTACATTTACAACTCTCTTCTGTCCTAATCTATGCGCTCTGTCCATCGCCTACCACATTTTGTTCACATGTTAGCAAACCCCAACAATAATCCGTCGCAGTGTGTGCCTGATATTATTTGAAGTCTTTCCAATAAAAAATGGAAGAAGCGCAAAATTCTTCCTCATACCCAACTGAAATTCGACCAATTACATCGAAATAAGTCGTAGAAAAATCAAAACCATCTACCTGATGATCACGCATTGGGTTCCAATCATGCTCCATAAATACAAGTGTGTCAGCCGAGGTCAGGTTCAACCCAAGCCCACCAACTGAAGGAGAAAAAATAAGTTGTTTCACTTATAACTTGGTCAGAATATCTACTCAATATAGCCAAGCTGCATTGTGGATAGACAATAGCATACCATGTGTTGTCAGGAGCAGAACATCAATTGTTGGATCTGAATTAAAAGCCTTCACAATCTCAAACCTTTTCTCCGGAACAACTGAACCATCTAGTCGCATATATGTAACACTGCTTTCAAAAATAAGGTAAACAGATAAGCAACACATTGAAAAGGCCCGTTTTAAGGATAAAAAGTAAAGGGAGGAGCATGGGAATACAACGAACAAGCTAAGCACAAATCAACACAAGCAAACGAAAGGTTGATCAGTGTAAGACTTTTCGTTCAGAAATTAGGAGACCACTTAATCCGCATATATATGCCAATAGAACTACACAGTGACACTAAAATGAGATTTTCACAATTGGAACTCGCCTTTTCATGTGCGTTTGAAACAAGTCCTTTTCAATGATATCCAGCAAAGCCTGCATAAATTAACAAGGTTAGATCTTGGAAATTTCCTTTTACGGAAACAAACACAACGGAAAAATTATAAATGCAAGATTAATTGATTGGTAATTACTTTGTGCTGAGCAAATATCAGAACTCTGTGCTGGCCTACACAGAGAGTGCCATCTGAACTAGAAGCATCACATCCTATACCACATTCTTCTAAAATTTCCTGAAGGGCAACAAGCTTTGGAGAGTGTTGAACTTTATGAAGCTCAGAAATAATGTCCGAGCATCCATTTATCATTGCTGACAAATCTGAAGCAACTGGCTCTGTAACCTTTTCGCCAAGAACAAGAAGTGGATGACTGCAAAGTTTAAGCAGGTACTGCAGTGCCTAGAAAAGTAAAATACAAACATAAATCAGGTCTCCCCCATATTGTAAATGTGATAGGTGGGAGTGCGTAAAAATATTGCAGTTGCTGTCAATGCAGCAACAATATTATACCTGGAAAACGTGTGTGGATGCTTTGGCTGGCGCATCTGCATTGCTGGAATCTGCTGACCCATCAACTTTAATGATACTAGATATTTCTTGTTTAGCATGTGAGCCAGAAAATTGCTCATAAAGCTTCAACTGGATAGGACTAAGGTCACAGTATCTGTCCTGAATGATTTTTTCTGGCAAATCAGAGAGGACTTCCTCTTTCGTACGCCGCAATAAGAATGGCATAACCTACGTGAGAAAAAGATGTTATCGGGTTAATGATGTTACTATAAATTTCACAGATTTTGCAACGGAAAAAATAAAAATTAAAAGCCACTAGATGGCTTCTGCATTACCTGCTTATGGAGTGCTTCCATCGCCAGTACACCCGCTTCAGCATCCTTAGCAGAGCATTTAGGATCCCTAGCTGCGAGCAATGGTTTTCCATAAGATGCTTGAAACTGCCAAATTAAGAAAGAAAAGTCTCGTTATAACAACAAAGAACATCCAAGAAAACTTCAATGTACACCTTCAAAACGACCCTGATATCTGGTAATTTGCAGATAAAGGTAGGGACTGTCAATAAACTCTACCTGTCTCTCTGTCCCAAGAAATCCAGGCATCAAAAAGTCAAAAAGGGACCACAGCTCCATGATATTATTCTGCAGAAAGGAAACAAAATCACTCGGAAGAAAAAAGCACACACGTATCAAATTTTCTGGGAGGTGCAGCATTCCTTTGTAACCTGTATTGGTGTTCCACTAAGGATAAGCCGATGCTGGGCCTTCAATTGTTTCACTGCTGAAGTAATTTTAGATTTCGCGTTCTTAATTATGTGCCCCTCATCCAGAATACAATAGTTCCATGAGAACTGCATCAGATAATCAACATCCTTGCGGACAACATCGTACGATGTTATAATGACATTGTGGTTTCTGAACTGTTCACGGAGAGAAACGCGGTCTTGAGCAGAGCCAACATACTGCAACACGCTTAGCAGAGAAAGGTCGATATACTTCTCAATTTCAAATGCCCAATGGCCAACTAGTGTTGAAGGGCAAACAATTATAGATGGATAAACATCTGATCCATCTGTTGAACCACAATGCTCTGCTGCATCAGATGCCACAATTGCAGATGCTTGAAGCGTCTTACCAAGCCCCATATCATCGCAGAGAATTCCATGGAGCTTAAATCGCTTCAGGAATCCTAACCAATTGATCCCTTCTTGTTGATACCTGAAATCAGAAAGCTGATAAATATTCGAGAATAATATTTTATAAGCAATACAGTTCCCTCTCAATTCAATATTCATATAAATTATGGAACACATAAGCACAAGACCAAGTTTCTGAAATTCTACCCTGCTTAAACAAACGATAGGCACAATTACACACAAAATAAACCCTTAATTTTGAATAGATGCAACTTAGAAACCAAGGCAAAGCCAGTGACACTCAGGACATAGTAAGATTTTCCATTTAACATAGACTAGAAATATTACCTTCTTAATGTAACTTTTAACTCAGTGCAAAGCTTGTAATCATCTATATGGGAATTGTCAAGTAGCTGCTCCAAAAATTTTGCATCCTCGGCATTACTGGATAAATCTTTGCTCAACCCTACAGGAGGGGGAACCCCACGTGCTAGTGGAAGCATTGGTACAAGGGCAGAAAAGCTACGTGTCACACTTTGCCTAACTGAACTGTCAACATCGCTCATGCATCTAAGGAGGGGAACAACCAATAAAGGAGAATATGGAACCAGTTCTACACCCAGCCCCTGAACAAGCAATCCAATAAGCATTCCTGCGCCATGTCTGGCATTAATACATGACAAATCTCCCAACATTGGAATAGCATTTTCCACTACCGCTACCATTACATTGGTTGTCATCGATTTAGCCATTGTCATAACACATCTAGAAGCAGCCAATCTAACAGCCACATGGGAATGGCGAATGCATTTGAATATACAAGGCAGTAGAGTCAGTAGTCTAGGTTTCAGCGTGTCTTCTATCGCTGGTGCTATAGAACGGACTACCTGGAAAATATAGAAAATGAAGGTACATCAAGCTACTTTTTTACATACTCAACATTAAGCTTCACTTTTTTTATTTAAGGGATGCGAAATAGCCAGTCCCAAAAACTAAACCTTCAAGTAACTGTAACAAAATATCAACTACTGACAGAATCTTTTCACTACTGAATTGCCATGCAAGCTATGTTCACACAGTTCCATGTTTCTATAAAAAGCACTTCTATAACAAACAAATGCCCTTCTTTGTGAAAGTATAACAAAAACAACTTCAGAGTTGAAGCGGGCTCTAGATACAACATCAGACTACTCCCTGCCTATTCAGAATTTTCGTACTATGTCTGTTTAAGGAACGTAGAATAGCCAATCCTATCAACCAGCTGACACAACTCATTACTCAATGAGTTTGCTATACAAATCGTTCTCATACATTTCCAATGTTCATCCTATCAATGGTCAGTATACATAACAGTTTCTGACTTGAAAAATGAGATTTTGAAACATGTAAATAAAAAAATACTCGTCACAGTATTATCAACCACACTCTGGGACATAAATTTGGCGCAAGAAACTAAAATTTATAACTATGCAAAAACACTTCACTGGGTATACCTGGATGTTGTTTATCAAGACCTGTGGATCTGAATTAGGATCTATTTTGTGGTCAATATTCTGTTGATCTGCAGGAATACCAGGAATAAGAACCTCGGTGAGGCACTCCCACAATTTTGGGAGTCTGTCAAACAAGGAACCACCAAACTTCACGCTTAAATGCTTTAGTGCAAGTTCAGATCCTCTCCTGGTGATAAAACCCTCAACTTTAGACCTATCTTCGCCACCGGCCAACACAGCTTTTACCTTTTGTTTTCCTGTGTTACTCCCCAAGGACAGGAAATCCAGATCATCAAAGATATCCATGGAGCTAACGATGCTAGCTTGAGGTGTCTCGCTAGGATCCATGCACGTCAAGCTGCATATATTCTTGATTAACTTGTCATTAGGGCTTGGCTTCCGATCTATACAGTAAGCAATAAGCTCTGCAAGAGCTTCAGCGGCTTTCTGCTGTAGTATTTGTTCCTTGAAATAGCACAGAGTCAGTGTTGTTTTGGCGAACATGAAAACAACATTAAATTCAGTTGCTACCTGCTCTCTTTTAATTGAAGCCATGAGCGGCAAGATTATTGGATTCAGTTTATTGGGATATTCTGACATCCAAACAACTGCAGAAGCTATTAGGGAGGTGACTGTGATATGTAGATTACTCTGCATGAATATAAATCCAGAAATAGAATGAAAAAGGTTTAATATTGAAAAGAGGAAACTTAACTTTACATGACCTATGATGGTCTAGCACACCGAAGATTAGCACATAATTTTTTTAAAAATAGATTCAAATATACCTGGACACACTTTAAATAACCAGCGGTGCTTAATAGCTGTTGCCTAGAAGACTCCACATCTTCAAAAACTTGCTTTTCTAAGGATTCATTTCCAGCACTGTCTTTATCCCACAAAGCGAGCGCTGATGCAAATTTAATTGTCTCATCAACACTCAAACTTTCCACAGTGAGTTTAGTTGTTGATAATAACTTATCACAATAATGGTAGGTTTCAACTGTACGTAACAACTGAGTAGCTTCAGTCCTCATTTTCGTGTATGTTCTTGATAGCTCAACATAAGGAAGAAGTATGTCTTTAGTGGGGAAAGCAGGGTCTGAGCAAGCTAACAAATCTAGCAGCCATTTTTTCAGAGGACTAGGGAAACTGGGCAAACTTTCACTTCCATAAGGAGGAACCTTGCATTTAATTTCCCTGAACCAAGAGATAAGAACTATAGACGCAACCTGCAAGGCCAGTGGTGTAGTGTGAAATACGCAATACACATTTAGTGATATATATGTAGAGAGAGAGGAGTGAGAGCATACCTGGCGTTGAACTCCGGACAAAGAAGTAAGCGTACTGCTCAGTGGACCTATCACAAACTGCATTGAACCCTCACTCAACCGAGATGCAAGGATACCTAACGCAGATGCTGTAACGACCCGGGTATGGGTCACTGACATCTTCATATCAGAGCCAACGACAATTTTAGTGGACCTAGCAGAAGCATCTTCATTTTTTTCAAGGGAAACAGAACTTTTAGTAGAATCATAGCCCAGAATGCTGGAGGCTTCATTTTCCAGTTTGACAGCTTTCATCTTAGCAGCAGCTTTGAAATGACTTTTACGAGGAGGAGCTACTGGCCAAAACATTTTCGTAGCATCCAATGTTGAGCCATAAGGAGTAGCTGCAAGTTCTATCCATGAAGCCATGTATGATTTAGCAGCTTCTTCTAAATCCTCCACTGGGCACTGAATAAGAAGGGAAATGAGAGATGACCTAGGCCTTAAAACAAAAAGGAAACTAGGCTGTCCTAAATAACCATAACAGGAGTCTGACCAATAAAAAGAAACAATACTTGTCACTAAATACCTGAACCAATAGCCTCCATACTCTCTCTGAACACTCAAGAATCTCCTCAGTTGATTCAAGCAAAAGATTCTGGAAGACAATTCTCAGGGTGTCCCCTATAATAGAAGATGGCCAAAGAAAACTTTTAGACTGCTCAGAAATGTTCTTTCTGCATCCAGCTTCAAGAAGTCGTTCCTGCCAGGTGAAAATTTAGAAGCCAGCGTTAAAAATATGAAAGGAGCATAAAGGTGAAACTGTATTCTGAAGGAAACAAAAGGGATATACATTTGTTAGTTTAATAGGCCAAAGAAAATTAAAAGGAACAAGGACACATGTAAATCATGCAAGCGGCTACAAACATAGGCAGCAAGCACCGAGATTCTATTATAGAGAAAACAATGGAAACCTACCAGAGTTCGAATAGCAGAAAATCGAATTGAAGTGATGTCGTGCCTCATAAATGGCCACAACCTAGGGGCTAAACCTGATAATGCATAAGGGCTTTCCTTGACTTGTCTTTTTCTTCCAATACCCTCAACATTAACCATTTCATCGAGGTCAACATTTTGTTCCTCCCCTACTGATAATTCCTCATGCATCACCAGGGTCATGTCATCTTGAGAATAGATTTCTGCCAGGAGGTTCATAACACTGCAAGAAATACTTTACTGATTCACAACTGATTTTATGCAGAAAATTCCCAATACCAAGAAAAAGGGTTTTAACATATCTGGAGAGTGTAAATTTAAGCATGTAACTTTACACTTGCTTACCTGCTGGTGGATGGGCTTAAGTCATCCAACTCAAGCAAGATATCCCACAGCAGCATGACAATGGAAAGTAATGTCTGCCCTCTCAAAGAGACAATAGCAGCTGCTGCAGGTATAAGAGCATCAGCCGCAACCGCTCGCACATCGTCGTCAGAATCCTCCAACCCTGCTTTACATGCCGGAAGAATATAACCAAGCAAATCTTGGAGCATTTCCTGCAAAAAGAAATCATCAGGGGCGAATAAAAAACAAAAATTAGCACTGGATATGCATCTCAACAAACAAAGACTGGTTGAAGAAGTCAAGTGAGCTACACAGGGACACAATTCAAAAATACTACCTCTATTGTGACAGAAAAAAAAGTCCTCCAGACATGGAAAAGGATAACAAAAAAGACTGTAAATATGTTCCTTTTCGGGTTTTTTAAAACCGTGCAATGTGGTGGAGTTCTACCTGTCGCACAGCAACCAAGTACTTGATGCCCAAAAGACTTCCATGACGAATTTCCCATTCAGGCCGGCGCTGAACAAATACAAATGACAAAGATTACCCAGCAGTTTTATAATTTACAGAGCCCGCAACGCTTTTCTTAGTTTTCAGTAAGTTTTAAGAAGAACTGATACAAAAATTACCTGCATCTGAAGCAAAATATTTAATGTTTCATAAATCAACGAAGGACTCATGTATTTGAAAGTAGCACCAAGGGCTTGAGCACAAGCTTCCCGCACAGGAGCAACTACCTGGTCAGAAATATAGTCCCCAAATCTGCAATAGAGGGAAAGAGAATCAATAAGAAATGTCCAATCAAATTTCAGCTAGTATAGGAAACCAAATAGACAGTCATGCTACATGGATACAATGAAGCAGGAACCTCAAAAATTCGAAAAGACAATAACATAAGAGTATATAGTCTTACCGGTCAAGTGAAAGTACACATAAGAAACGAATGGTGCAATCCTGGAGAAATTCAAAATTTTTGATCCAAGCATGTCTCGCTTGTTTAACCAAATCCAACACTTCAAGATTTTCTTCCTGATGCTTGGGTATAACTGAATTCTCAATAGAACTCTTATCTTCACAGTGATCGTTAACCTCTGTCACATGGTTTATTTCAGAGTGAGATGATAAGCCATCGATAGAAGATTGAGGTTCCACTTTTGTAGAACTAGAGTCAATTTGTCCATTGATCTTCACTGATGGCAGCAAAAACTCAGAATCATCATCTTTCAAACTGATATCATAGTCACCCCCCATAACTTCCAAAGCAGTGTTATTAATAAATGATGTTGATGAATCCTCAGTCTTAGGTCTTTTCTGAAGTGGCTCCAGCTCGTTTTCTGAAAACTGCATATTTAAGTCGATTTCTCTTTCTCGTGTTACTTTATTCAATTCTTCTTTCAACTCAAACCCATCATCCGAGCTAAACTCTGCTGTTGACACTCCAGCAGAACCACCATGAAGCATTAATATTTCTCTCAGAGCCATTACACTTCCGTGACGAATTTCCCATGCTGACCACATTATCAGATAATTAGTCAACTCACTAGAACTCAACAAGTTAAAACAAAAGTAAAAATATATAAGGCACAAGTACATGAATCTTACCAGGGTCAAACATATCAAGAATAAGTTGCTCAACAAAGCTGTGGAAAGGCCATTTTCCATCCCCATCGGACTCAATGTCATCTTCATTACCAATGTACGCCTAAAAATTTCAAGTAGCGTAAAGAGAAGAAAAGAGACAGTATGAAATATGGTCTCCCAAAATCAAGAGGTGCCTAATATTCTAATAAGGAAATTTCCTGACGCAGATTGACATTTATTGCTAAAACAAAGTATGACAACTGCAGTTCTATTTTTCTGAGTACAGTTTGTACCTACGTCTGGAATATACAAAAGTAAAAAAAGAATAACTCAAATTTGAATCCAAGGATAACATATCAATGAACCACTGTGACTTCAAGTTGGTTGTATGTTCAATAACAACGTCTTACGACTCACGTAATGCAAGTTAGTCGTCCATCATTATGAGTATGCATTATCCAAATACCTTGTTAGAGTCCGATGAGTCGGGCAAAATTCTTTTTGAGGTTGAGGCAACATGTGACGATGGCATCTCGACATCTGCTCCTTCGGAGCTACCTTTGGCTTGATCTTTTGAGCTTATTTTTGCTTTTCTTTTCAGTAGATTCAATTCCCTTGCACTTGGCCTCTTAGAAGCCACACGGGGAACCATTCTTGAAACGAATTGTTGAATATGATGTGGAGAATAGTGTGCATGTAATCTATTTGCAGCCCCATTCGGATGAACATGGGACTTCTGCTCAATAAGATCCTCATCTCTAATCATTTCATTGACATCCATAAACTGCTCGCACATGTCCAGACCTGTTCCATAGATTGTCAGAAGTCTATTCAATAGATGCATCAATCAATTCAAACAATAGATATATAGAGCATACAGAGTTATCTTTGAAAAGAATGGGGTTGCTGGTTTTTCAAAAGTTATACATATAATCTGCCTGGTATATCACAAATCATGAAAGAATACCATTCATAACACTTTTCCCATGATAGATGATTAATAGAACAAACAAGTCTAAGGAATTGACCTAAACGTCGTCGGAGATTCTTTTTCTGACGAGCCACCCGATCCCTTGGATTCTTGGAATTGTCATTCATAATGTCGTACTCCTGCAACAAAAAGTGTTTCACGATGTTGGAAATAGCTAATAATTTGGCTATCATCTGATTTTATGTTTATTTCAACTCATAGAACTACAACATATCTCAAGGGAAAAAATACATTGGGCGAGAAAAGGTAAAGACAAACGGAGCAAACAGAAGGTTTCACATACTACCTAAAACAAAAGTTCAAAGAGAAAGAATGAAGGTAAGTTATCATTATGTATCAATCGATTGTGTAAAGATTGATAGTTACATACTAAGTCACAGAATTTTTGAGACCCAACAATGAAACTGTAGAAACATAAATTCTGCAGCGTGCAGCAGCTGACAAAGGATAAATTTGGTGAAAAGAAATTCCACATAGTTTTTAATCATTTTAAGGATGTGATCCTCAACACCATATTTCCTTACAAGTTACGAGATTTTTAAATAAACCTATAACACTTCTAAGAATCCAACCAGATTGCCATCAAACTTAGTGACGTTCCAGTGGCCTACTTATTCCAAACGAATTATGACTGACAGAAAATGTAATTTCCACAAAGATGATTTTCTATGCCAAGAGACAAGACAGCAATAAAAATATTGAACCAGAGATAAATCGGTTGAATTCTTACAGAACGACCTGCACAAGTAAACAATAGCAAAATTACCTGTCCACCTGATGCCAACAAAGCGCCAAACTCTAAAACCTTATTCATCTCAAAACTGTTTGCACATGCCAAAAATTAGAGACATCCAGAGACATGTGACCACCTTAACATAACGAAGACATCTGAAATCCAGCTACGAACTCTAAACAGTAGATGAAAAATAAACATGTTTCTTGGGTAAAAGAGCTATGAATAACCTTCGGAAGGGAGCGTTAGCTAAAAGTTTGGACTGAAGATTACGCAATGCCACCACTTCATCTACATTATCAGACATCCCCGCCTCACTTAACTTTGCTTTCAAAGAATTTAACAGTTCATTCAAAGAAATATGCTTGACATTTAGAACAATGGCACCAATAGCATGCGCAGCAGCAACCCTTGTATCCCATTTTTTACTACGAAGGTGATGCAAAACCTGAATCCCAAAAAATATTTAGAGGTAAACCAGAGGAACACATAGGAAAATATAAAAAGATGTGAACATAAACTATAATGCCAAGATTTCTGATACCTAAAATACAGTAGAAACTAGAAACAAGAACTCCAGGAAGCAACACTTAGCTTAAGTAGAATTGTTATTTTATGAACAAAACCAGGTGTCCTAACAACGCTTGAACTATCCTATTAACAGAAACTCTATAAAGGAGAGTCAAATCCTATAACCAAATAAAACACAGGTGGTTACCTACTTTGGATTCCATTTCGGAAGCCCATTAGACTCTTTATCTAAAGCTAAAACATTATTCAGGAGCAGTATGGGTTAAGGAATTATACTTGGGCATGTTCAAATAATCACAACAGCCTATTTAGAGATGCATTGTAACTAGGTGTCAGACAATAGGAGGCGCTCCTAGAAATATTAGTTGAGTATAGCACTATAAACTTTATCTAGCCATGCGGGGACTTGCGATAGCCATCAAACAGGGGTTAACACCTTTGAACCCGGCAATAAAATTTGAAATTTATAATACGGGGCATACACCATGGAGCTCCTGAACTACACATCATATACTATCTCTGTAAATTTCCAACTCGTTTGGATTGACGAGTCATAAAATTACTATTTCCAAACAGAAGGACATATATACAACTATACGTACATTGACATCTCAGATATTTTCCTATTACTCAAACAATCAACCAAAGCCCTACATCTAATTAAGTCAGACGCTCTAATCCATAGAGAATAAAAGAGTAAACCTCACAATGGAATCCTAGCCCTAGCACCCCCTTCAACTGGAAGCCGAAGAAAAATAAAATCTATGACTCAACCTTTCTCAAAAGAGAGCTCAAGTCCTGAGGATGAGACTTGACAATATCCCCGATTTGCTTGGCTGCGGTTAGCCGAGTAGCTTGTGTTGAACCAGCTACAAAGGAAATATAATTAAGGAGAACAAGTACCGTCTTCAATAATTAGGATAGGAAGGTGCAAACAACGACATAATCAAAAACGAGAAACGGCAAAGAAAAAAAAAAAGACGGAATCATCATAAACTATCAGAGTAGAAATCAAGGATACTGTCCAACAAAGTAAGGAGACGATTAAGTCGCGAAGATTGTTGCTGTGCCATGAAGGCCACAATGACAACGATGATGATGATGATGATGACAAGAGTGAACCTCTTCTTGGCTTCAGTTCCACATCCAAGCTCATCCAATCACTTAACAAAAAACTGACCCTACAACACACACTGCGGATAAATCAACAATGACCGAATTCTCAAAAGCAAAAATCAAATCACGCATTCGGAAATAGAATATCAACAAAAAGAAACTTCGTTCAAAAGCTTTTTTCAGTAATCCGATTTGCTCGGGATATCCGTTTTCTCATCTTCATCCTCGTGATTTTCTAGGAAAAGTCGAGAGAGAAGTAAAAAGTAAAATTGATAAGGGCAGGAAAATATTAGGGTTTTATTTACCTGGTTCGGCTGCGAGGTTCTCAAGAGCAGAGAATGCTTCTGCTCATATATAATGCTGGTTCCTTCTTCCTCCTCGTCTTTCTTTTATTAGCCTCCGAGGAAATTTGCACAAAAAATAATGCCAAAAAACAAAAACAACAAATTCGAGAAAAACCGTTCCTTATTTTTATTTTTATTTTCCGCTGGAAACAAACCGTTCTTCCGGTACGTCATAGTGTTCAATCCCATTTTCGGTTTAGATCTTTTTAATTTTAAATTTTCCTTTTGTGAATTTTGGTTTTGTTACAATTTTTGATTGGCGTATAGATATACT
>JAKUCM010005098.1:0-31634 GCA_023374145.1 Lepidium sativum
CCCTATTTGTAAGTGATAAAATGTTTGTATATTTGTAAATTAAGAGAAAGATTCACATGTGAGTTGTCCCTGATTTAACTAAACACTATGTAGTGAATTTGAATCTCACCAATTTCATTGAAGAATTTATGCTTATAGATCAGATTGTTGTGAATTTAATGATTACTTATTAACAAAAAGAAAAAGGTTCACATAAAATATTAAGCTAGTCAGGGATGGCATAACATAAAACATTTTTAATCGAAAATTAAATTAAAGATCACAACAAAACTAACCACTCATCTATTTTATCAGGTGGTAAGTGACAAAATGTTTGAGCAATAAAGCAATTACTTCATTTTCCAAATTATGGGGAGTAAAAAAGTTTGTAAATTAAACGTTTAGAAGAAATTGAATAATTTCAGAGTTGGAGGGATCAATTTGGTCCGTTAGCTCTGGTAAACGATATGTTTATGGACAGAAATAAATCAAAAATAAAATAAAATAATAATAATAATAATAATAATAATAATAATAATAATAATAATAATAATAATAATAATGGTGGGCGAGTGGTACCGTCCAAAACGCCAAAGATTATGTAACATTTATTTGTTAGGCCGCCGACCTCTCAATCTAACTCCGAATGGTGACATCAACTAATAATATACCGTATTCGTATCATATCCCCAAAAAGAAAAAGAAAAACTAATAATATACGTAATAATCTAACTCCGAATGGTGTAGACCAATCTATTCGAAAATGACTATAACTTTTGTTACATAATACATGGATATCACAGTATAAACAAATGTCGTTTTCACCAAAATAACATATTTATATTAACAAATATTGCATAGCTTTATTTTCAGATTTCATTTGAGATATGTAATATCTCTTATGTAGAACTATATTAGATAATAATTTTCAGTTAAATATGATTTCAGACAGATGAGCATGCCTTATTTGAGACATCGTGCAAGCAGTTATGTATAGTCTTATGAAGATTGAACATCATTGGTTGAATAAAAAGTTGGGTTAACAAAACGCAAATTGAGACTTTTGTCAATAGTGGTCGTAGTTTATACCGTGAAGAAATTACGTCTAAAATTTGAAAACGCGCTTATGGCGATTGAAAGGTCCTAGAGATTCGCATTGTTACAACAATATATACTCTCCACCGATTCAGTTGCCAATTCTATCCCTCTCCCTCTCTGCATTTTCCCTCATCTTCTGCATCCTTCATCCTTCGGAACTTGTCGATTTGAATATCTTCTCCGAAACCTTAAGGCTGTGCTTTGTTCAGTATTCTTCATCTTACTGTGAGACTTTTTTGTAAATTTTGTTTTTCTGTTCTGGTTGTGAGTTAGCGGCGGATATGTGTCAATTACATTCACCTGCGTGGAGTTTCCGGTAAAGACGATGCTTCTACCATCGAATTCCGATTTCCCGTCTCACGTTTATGTGTCATGTCGTCTCTTATGTCCTTGCTCCAGTGAGCGCGGACTGATTGCGTTCTGTGATGTATTCGCGAGGAGGCGGGTTCTCCGTCGGAAGTTTAGAGTTCAGGTGGCGAATGCGAATTCGAATTCGAGGTTTGTTTCCAGTGGGGATTCCAAGCACATGGTAATTGCGGATTCAGCGAAAAGTCTTGTAATTACTCGGTTTTCAAATGAATTCGAAGACGAAGAAGTAGATTCTTCGCAGGAGTCGGCAATTCAAGGTGAACGAAACAATTTCACCAACTATAGAGAAGACCCAATAGTGGATAAGCTCAGAACTCAGCTAGGTGTAATCCATCCAATCCCGTCGCCACCAATTAGTCGTGATGCCATTGGTCTTTTCGCTTTCTTCTTTTTTGTTGGTGTTATTTGTGATAAGCTATGGACGTGGAGAAAGAGGCGGAGACAAGCGAGTCGCGAAGTCGGCCAAAGAGGAGCCGGACCATGGCCACAGGTTCCCACCAGCTTCTCTCTGTCCCTTGAGAAGGATTTGCAAAGGAAAGAGTCGGTGGAGTGGGTGAATATGGTGTTGGTGAAACTTTGGAAAGTTTATAGAGGGGGGATTGAGAATTGGCTCGTTGGGTTGTTGCAGCCAGTGATTGATGACTTAAAGAAGCCGGATTATGTGCAGAGAGTTGAGATAAAGCAATTCTCCCTTGGGGACGAGCCTTTGTCTGTTAGAAATGTAGAGAGGAGGACTTCCCGACGTGTCAATGACTTGCAGTAAGTTTACACCTTGGTGCTGTTCCTTGCTTTACTCCATCTCCCACATGTTAGGTAACTAGTGCATTGTGTAGGTGGATCAAATTAGTTAAATTGTTCTTGCTTGGTTTCATTCGCCTTGTTGTTTGCCAACAGCAGAAGCTTCTGATGGGTTTTATTTCACATTCATTTACCTTTTCGTTTATCTTGAGCTCAAGTGTGTGCGAAGTTTGAAAAAAGTAACGTTGTGGGCACGAATTCTACGGATGCATTACACCACTCAGCGTATCTTTGATTTTTTCCGCGTGTTGTTTCGTTTGGGCTTGAGTATTGTAAACTTTGTGTTCATGGCTCAGTTGTACGTTGCTTATGCTGTCATTTTTCTTCTCATAGGTATCAGATTGGTCTACGGTATACTGGTGGTGCTCGGATGTTGTTAATGCTCTCTTTGAAATTTGGTATCATCCCAGTAGTTGTGCCGGTCGGAATTCGAGATTTTGACATTGACGGTGAGCTTTGGGTTAAATTAAGATTGATCCCATCAGCTCCTTGGGTTGGAGCTGCATCATGGGCTTTTGTATCACTTCCAAAGATCAAATTTGAGCTGGCACCATTCCGATTATTTAATCTAATGGGTATGAGTTAGTCATGATTGTCTGTTACTTTCTCATAATATCATTTATGTCGCATCTATTCTTATATTCTCTTCAAAATTAAATACATTGTATAATGCGAACGGTTATATGACTATTGCTGAAAAACTTGAAAGGATATCACCTTTATTTTTATAATAATGTACATGAGTACGTACTTGCTCATATCGCTTTCTTCCTTTTGCATGAACGCCTTGGATGATGACATCAGGAATTCCAGTTCTATCAATGTAAGTCTTACTGTGGCTGTCTTCATGCATCCACTTCAATACTGGATTCCTTAGGTGCCTTGTACTTGAAAAGTTTCCTGCTCAGTTGAGGTTTATAAGTTGTTGAAAGGAGTTTCGTAATTTCTTTTGGCTATATGTGTCTTTTCCGTTCTTCTGGAAATTTTGGGAGCAGACATTAAGTTGCAGCAAATTCTTATCAGATACTGACATTTGTTTTAGCTTTTTCTTTCATTGATTACCCTCTTCAATGTTTTGATATATCAGTTTCTTCCCTCTTTCCTTTGCTTTATCTCTTTCAGGTTTTTGACCAAACTGCTCACAGAAGATCTGCCTCGATTATTTGTCCGCCCCAAAAAAATTGTGTTGGATTTCCAGAAAGGAAAAGCTGTTGGACCTGTTTCAGAAGACCTAAAATCTGGAGAAATGCAGGAAGGGAACAAGGATTTTGTTGGGGAACTGTCTGTTACTCTTGTAGATGCCCAGAAACTTCCATACATGTTCTCTGGTAAGTTATTCTCACTCCACAGCTTTCTTTCTTTGAGCAATTAAAGTCAGCTATATTAATGCATTCATCACATAGAGTGAGTTCTTTATCGATTTCCATATTCTCTTATTCAGCAGATTTTGTTTGATAATGTGTAACAGGTAGAACGGATCCATATGTTATTCTACGAATAGGTGATCAAGTTATCCGCAGTAAGAAAAACAGTCAAACTACTGTGACTGGGGCTCCTGGTCAGCCAATCTGGAATCAGGTGAACTGCTTAGTTGTGTTAGTGGCTTATTCTTAATCTCGTGGTGGATTAGTTTTGTTAAATTGCTAAAATTGTATATTTTTATCATAAATATTTGCAGGACTTCCAATTTCTTGTTTCAAATCCTAGAGAGCAAGTGTTACAAATTGATGTCAATGACTGTCTTGGGTTTGCCGATATGGCTATTGGTACCGGAGAGGTAATCATCTTTCTTTTTTATCTTCTTTGTAATCTGCATAAGAATAGCTTGATATGCTGACAGAAATTATATCCCAAGCTGATGATCGTCTAATTTTCATGTTTCTTAAGAACCCATCTCGTTATGGTCTCTGCTCAATAATTCAACCAAACGGTTTGAAATAGTTTGAATTGTGATGATGAGACTGAGAACTAGTACCAAGGCTGATAAGTTATTTTCTTTCAGATATTAAAACTATCTGATGGCATGAGTAAGAAAAACACTAGGTGACAGTCAGTTATTGCAGTGACAGTTTCATTTCTGTATTAGTAGTACCCAGCATTATGCGAGTATGTCACACCTCTTTTTGAAATTTTGCATCTCGTTGCTCAGGTTACACACTCTGTTGTGTTGATTATTTGTTTTCTTATCAGTATACATACGGCACCTCTATTCACTTAACTATTCTTGGCACAATTCCAATTCACAAGTTTCTACACCAAAAATTGACTGCACTTATAATTAATTATTGATGCTGCAGTTTGAGTAGTCAGCTTCTGCTATGATAACTTGTCACTGTCAGGCGATTGGTTGCTTATCTATTAACTGACAATCTCTGCATTGATTACCAGGAAAAGAGTGCGAATATCAAAGCTACTGTTTCCATAAACTTATTACTTGATTTTACATCCAGGTTGACCTTGGATCACTGCCAGATACGGTTCCTATAGACAGAATTGTTAGTTTGCGAGGTGGTTGGAGTTTGTTCGGAAAGGGATCTGCTGGAGAAATATTACTCCGGCTTACATACAAAGCATATGTAGAGGATGAGGAAGATGATAAACGCAATGTAAAAGCCATTTATGCAGATGCTTCTGATGATGAAATGTCTGATTCGGAAGAACCTAGCTCTTTTGTGCAGAATGACAATATTCCTTTTGATGATATTGGTCAAGAGTCATTTATGAATGTGCTCTCTGCATTGATTTTAAGCGAGGAGTTTCAAGGCATAGTTTCATCAGAAGCTGGGGACAATAAACCTGATGATGATGAATCAAACGTCTCAGCAGTACCTGCAGAGGTTGGGGCGGACACAAAAGCTCGACCGCTAGAACCTGGCAATGGGAATGTATCAGAGTTGGAAGCGAAAAATGCAAATTCTGATAGAGGTTCCATTGACGATGGAGGTATGTTGAGGCTCTGGCATATGATTACTTTGTGTACATGGTTGCTTGGTCTAAAACTATGAGATTTTCTAATTTCAGGTTTAGCATTATTGTGGTTCAATGTAATTACTTCTGTGCTGGTGGTCGTTGCTATTAACATTGGCGGCTCAAGTTTCTTCAACCCGTAACATGGTGTTGTATGGACCACTAGCGATTTTTTTTGCCAACGTAAATCTCTGAGCCTTGATATTGCAACCTTGTAAGTTCTGTCAATGGCTTTCAATATTAGTTCCCTTGATATCTAGAATCTCTGCATGTCTTTGAGAAACAGCCTTATAATCTTTTCTGGAATGACTATACCGTTTTCCGCTGGATTTATGCTGAGTGTAGTTTCTGTTTTGGCTTTTCATATTAATACTGAACTCAAAAAGGAGTTGACAGTTAGATAAAGTTATGTATGTAGTTGGTAATGATGTATCAAAGTTTCTGTGATTGGGAGGATACTAGGAACCTGGCAAACAGTTTAGTAGAGATTGTGTGATTTGCTAAGGGTATGGTAAATCCTTCTGTTCTATGTGACATAACTCAGTCAAAATATTTGTTATTTACAGTTATCAATGTTACATGGTTGAGTCACTGACCAAAGCCTCTGATTTTTATGGCAGGTTGTTTGATATTCTCCTCGGCCTTAGAGATGGCTTATAATGAGGTCTCAGTTTTTTGTTTACATTCTAATGCTGTTGTGTAGAAGAGGGGCGCTTATTGGCGGTAGATAGCTTCAGGGTCCATTTCACCCAATCTCTTATAACTGTGATCAACGTGTATACCAATGATTTTTTTCCATATAGTAAATGAAATAAGTTATTATTCTCTCTATTCAAATAAAAAGTTTTGTTTCTCTGCAAGGATTCCATAACCCATTGCATGAAGACACCTGGTATTAGCAGTCACTAACTTGTAGGCGTGAGACAAGTATTCTCAAGGAATTGTTTGGTGGAAAGTAGTGACGTTTTC
Source organism: Lepidium sativum (assembly GCA_023374145.1). Lineage (NCBI taxonomy): Eukaryota > Viridiplantae > Streptophyta > Magnoliopsida > Brassicales > Brassicaceae > Lepidium > Lepidium sativum. The sequence continues at coordinate 6,181 of JAKUCM010005098.1, forward strand.
ACTTGGCCTTTTTGTATATTTGCTTCCTTGTAGTTTTCTTTGTCCATATTGTAAAATACAGCAACTGTAATATATACTGCCTGCAATGGAGGATTTGCGTATCTGGAAGAGCAACAAAATGTTCATGGATGTACTTCTGCGCAGGGTCTGAACATTAAACAAGGTACATATTATCTACCTTTTGTTTTTGCTTTTCCGTTCTGCTTGTCTCATGGCTTTCTAAACTTCGTCTTGCTGATTCATTTTAGGAAGATCTTAAAAGCTCTTCATTGCTTTATGTGGTTTGAGTTATAGCGTTTTACAACCCGCAACTAAGGCGTTTGTATTCAGCATTTACAATATTTTTGACAATAATGAAATGTCTGCATTGTTTTTCTCTCTAGGATCACTTGAGACCTGTTTCGTTGGCTGCTAAACAAGCTGAATAAGAGAGTATGGTTACTTTTCAGGGCTAAAACCAAGCCAAAGACGCAAGAAACTCTTCAATATTTGCCATTTTTTATTCAACAAATTGTTGAGAACTGATTTCTTCTCGATGTTGATTAGATCATGTTTGCGTTAAATTTTGAGAACAGTTGATTAGCGAAAAATCATGACAAGTAGTAAAAGAGCTGTGTTTTCAATTATTGATTGTGATTATTGCTAAAATCATCGATTGTTTATAGTATAATGTTAAAAAAGAACGCAACTTACGATATAACGTGTTATTTAATTGCACGCTAAGCGGACAATTAGATCTAAGAATATGCGATCAAACAAAAGGTAAACTAACTAAATATTAACGAGATCGTGAGTGCATTATATAATCTTTTTTTCAAAAAGAATACTGGTAATTAAAAAGACATGACAGAAATCAACAACTTAATAATAATAAAAAGGTGATTAATAAGTGAGGAGAATGGAGATTTGGAGGAAAATAATACTATTAAGAGAGAAAAAATGAGGAAGACAAATCACGTGAAGGAGTTGAGATCACGTCAAGGCACATGTGGAAGAGGACAGTCCTCGTTGTTTGATTTTGTTATCTTCAATTTTCTTCGGTTTCTCCGTTCTCTTTTGTCTTCTTCTTTCTCATTTTTACATTTTTCTTATAACTTTTTGTCTTACTGTCTAATCCTTTTTTACCAGAAAAAGAGTAAAATCTTTTCAATGGACTTGCAATTAAAGGAGAATATAAAACCTAGAAAAAATGTTTAGTCATTAATTATGCGTTCCAATATTCACAAATAATATATATTTTTTTTCAGTAAATAACTACTTAGATCAATTACGATTATATTTATAGCTTTAATAATCTAATTGAAGTTTGGTGGAATTTGAACTCATTCCATAATATCTAACTAAATCAGAAATAAACTAAATAGACCATTTATTTATTGGCTATATTTTTATGTTTTATTGTTTCTGGATGGATAAAATATAAAATATCGGTAAAACTTGTTATGATTCGATATTAACTTTGATTTGATTCAAAATTTTGAATATCCGTAAAATTTGTTATGATTCGATATTCACTTTAATTTTATTCAAAAATTTAAATATTTGTAATGTTTTGAAGCAAAACAAAAAATAAAATATGATATCAATAACAAAGATATTAAATCACAGGTATTAATTTGAAAGAATACCAGATATATGGTCTGATTTGTATATTTAATAAAGATATACTGATATTGAGAAAGACATGGATGAATTTTCGGATATCCACTACGTGCCTATGCCTATTTTCACATTTCTTTCGAGTTTCTAGGTAATAAAGCTAATTAAATATTAGAAAATTCAAATGGACGAACATGATTTTTGTTGATACTGAAATGACGCATGAGTCTATTCTATACGTTACAGATCGATAAATAAAAACAAGATTGGTGTTTCTCTAGTGTAAACATTGGTGTCCCGTATTAGCTTTCACTTGATGCAATACCAATTTTTTTTGGATAAAAAACAGTCGTGTACTTGAGTAACAATAGTTGGCATTATAAATATATTTTATATTAAATATCTTTGTATAAAATATAATTTGTGAGATTTTGCAAGAGCTGGGTATCGTTCTCAACCAGAGCATCATCCCTGTAAACATACTTTTTCTTATTCCAAATAAATAATTACTTTTTGGTGAAATATTTTTTGTTGTTGAGAAATTGATTACTTTAAAGTGTTCATTTTTCAAAAGAAAGTGATGATTATATAAACTTAAAGTTCAAGTGGGTATTATACTATCTACTAAATCAACTTTAGCAGATTCTGAGAGGAAATAATTGATAGTAGAATTATATATTTAGAGCCTTTTCACCAGATAACATGATAGCTTTTATTTTGCATAAATGAATTCTGATAAAAAATTATATAGACATTGTTATTGTGTTGCATATTCTTTTGCAGTGAGATACTTTTGGCCCAAACTTTACAGAATTATTAAACCTCTATAATTTAACAACAATGAGACTATATATATAACCATTAGTTTACTAAAATGTAATCAAAATAAAAAATTAGCTAAATATTAAAGTTCTATTAATTTTAAAAAATTGACTATAGTATTCACCTTGTTGCCAATTAATAGCCTTCACGACGATGGCACAAGTAAAAATGTAAGACCTTTTCACTAAAATCATATAGAAAACAAAATTCAATACAATTTGACCATACAAAAATACAAAATATTTGACATCTATTATTTCCTCATTGGGCACATATCTTCCAGTCTTCAGATAGTTGTTGTAATTTATAAAAAAGAAAATTATTATTTCTAGAGTTTTTTTCCTTTAATTTTCCTTACCTATTTAAGCAATAAATATTTATGGAGAATGATCCTTATATAGTTGGTTGGCTGTCTTTTCTTATTATCGGTTGGTTGCTTAGAGAGCTGCTTTTGATTACTATAAAATCATATTTCGTATCATTTTTAGCTAAAATATGAAGATTGTTTCTTTTTAAAAACTAATAACCAGAAATATAAACACATCATATATTCTAAATATGAAAACGGAAAATTAGGAGAAAACTTGGGAAAAAATTATTCCATTCTTTGAAGTGAGAATTATATAGTAGAAAATATCTTAGTTATAGAATACTGATGTATCAGAAAAGAAAAAAACATGTATTAAAATCAGTAAAGATAAATATAATTTATTTAAATATATATTACTGAAATAAAAAATTGAAACCAAATATAAATATTATGTTCTATTATTTTATTAATTTATAAGAAATAATAGAAGTGAAGAGCAGGCTGGCTTCACTTTCGTTTATTATAAGAGAATCTTCTCTCACTCGTCGGACACTTCCACATCTCACCTTCTCTCTGGATTCTTCAGGTACACTCTCTCTCTCTCTCTCTAAAATATCTATCTTTTTGTCGTTAGATCTTTCAAACTTGGTTCATGGTCACAAGTAAACTATGTGGGTTTTGAATTTAAACTATCCTAGTCTTCAATTTTCAAGCAAAATATCAGAATTTGCCCTTCACCTTTTTTTGGGGGGGCTAAAAAACAGACATTTCTGCGTTTAATGGCTTTGTAGGAAGATCAGACGTGTAGATCTAGTGATCAGAACCAAATCCTGTACTTTCTGTTTCCTTGTCCTTTTCAAAAATGTATCAGTTTGGTCAGACCATTGATATTTATCGAAGAACTTAATTCCATGCCTCTTTCACTTGTTGTTCACTAGCTCACTAGTTCCATTGAGAGTCAACAACACTAGTGTTTACAGATCAATTGCATACAGACACAGACACATTTAACACACGTTTATATCTCTATGCTTGTTGTTCTGATCATGGATTCAAAAAATTAACCTTTAGTATTTTAATATTCTAGTGCATTTTATTACTCATTTCTTGGGTTTTGTTGAGTTTTCAGTGATGGATTTGGAAAGTTTGGCTGATTTGGAGCATTTACTAATTATGATATGTTCTCTTTTTTTTTTTTTTGATGCAGTGAGGGGAGGAATCTTAAAGGGTTTAGCGAAATGTCGGATCTTCAGACACCCCTTGTAAGGCCGAAGAGGAAGAAGACTTGGGTTGACTACTTTGTCAAGTTTAGATGGATCATTGTCATCTTTGTCGTCCTTCCAATCTCAGCCACATTGTACTTCCTCATTTACCTTGGGGACATGTGGTCTGAGTCAAAATCCTTCGAGAAACGCCAAAAGGAGCACGACGAGAATGTCAAGAAAGTCATCAAAAGGCTTAAGGATAGAGACGCTGCCAAGGATGGGCTGGTCTGCACTGCGCGTAAGCCCTGGATTGCCGTAGGAATGAGGAATGTTGACTACAAGAGAGCCCGGCATTTCGAGGTTGACTTGGGCGAGTTCCGTAACATCCTTGAGATCAACAAAGAGAAGATGATTGCTAGAGTCGAGCCTCTTGTCAACATGGGACAGATTTCCCGTGCCACCGTCCCAATGAACCTCTCTCTCGCCGTTGTTGCTGAGCTTGACGACCTCACAGTTGGTGGACTCATCAATGGATATGGTATTGAAGGAAGCTCTCACATCTATGGTTTGTTCGCAGACACAGTTGAGGCTTATGAGATCGTTCTAGCTGGTGGGGAACTTGTCCGTGCCACAAGGGATAATGAGTACTCTGATCTTTTCTACGCAATTCCGTGGTCGCAAGGAACACTCGGACTCCTTGTAGCTGCAGAGATCAGGCTTATTCCAGTGAAGGAGTACATGAGACTCACTTACATACCTGTCAAGGGAGATCTTCAAGCCTTAGCTCAAGGTTACATTGATTCTTTCGCACCCAAAGACGGTGACAAGACCAAAATCCCTGATTTCGTCGAAGGCATGGTTTACAATCCGACAGAAGGTGTGATGATGGTTGGCACATACGCATCAAAAGAAGAGGCAAAGAAGAAAGGGAACAAAATTAACAATGTGGGATGGTGGTTCAAGCCATGGTTCTACCAACATGCCCAGACTGCCCTTAAAAAGGGACAGTTTGTCGAGTACATCCCGACTAGGGAATACTACCACAGGCACACAAGATGCTTGTACTGGGAAGGGAAGCTTATTCTTCCATTCGGTGATCAGTTCTGGTTTAGGTTCCTCTTTGGTTGGTTGATGCCTCCAAAGGTCTCTCTTCTCAAGGCCACTCAAGGTGAAGCTATCAGGAACTATTACCATGATATGCATGTTATTCAGGACATGCTTGTTCCTCTTTACAAGGTTGGCGACGCCCTTGACTGGGTTCACCGAGAAATGGAGGTAAATTAATAGCTACTTTTCATGATTGATCATCTTCTTGTAAAAGACTCTCTTGGTGTTGTTTAGAAGCTCATGAATGGTATGTTTTATCCTTTTATCCTTTCAGGTGTATCCAATCTGGCTTTGCCCACACAAAATCTACAAGCAGCCACTCAAAGGCCAGATCTACCCAGAACCAGGCTTTGAATACGAAAACAGACCAGGTGACACAGAAGATGCACAGATGTACACTGATGTTGGAGTCTACTATGCACCTGGCCCTGTCCTAAGAGGCGAAGAGTTTGATGGATCCGAAGCTGTGCGTAGGATGGAGAAATGGTTGATCGAAAACCACGGATTCCAGCCTCAGTACGCGGTGTCTGAGCTCGACGAGAAGAGCTTCTGGAGAATGTTTGATGGTGAGTTGTATGAGCATTGCCGCAAGAAGTACAGAGCTGTTGGAACGTTCATGAGTGTTTACTACAAGTCAAAGAAAGGAAGAAAGACCGAGAAAGAAGTTAGAGAAGCCGAACAAGCTCATCTTGAAACTGCTTACGCTGAGGCAGATTAAGTAACAAACTCTGTTTAACGAAGTGGCTTTTGGGATTATTATTATTGTTATTGGTATTAGATCTGTTTTGTACTTCCTAGTTTCAGTTTTAGTGTTCTGATGATGACTCTTGTTGTTGTTGTTTGCTTCCTTCTTGTTGTTCTCGTTGGACTTGTTATGGTTTGAGTGGCTTTTAGTTTTAGTTTTGGATTTTTGCTTTTAAGACTGTTTGACTTTGAGATAAGTTAACCTTTCTCTGTGTAACATCTTGGATTTAAGATTATGGCTGATTATAAGGCCTCTTCTTTTTGTCCATCCATATGGTGCATTTGAATAAACATGAAAATTGTTTTTAAATACAATTATTTGATTCATCCAATGCAGCATCTTGATGATTTTGATAAAATCATTCAAAATTTTAGAAAATTTTGGATGAGTTTAAATAATGCATTCGAAAGCAGATGAATTTGTAAAAATAATTAAAAAACTAAAATACCTCTAAAAATTAATTGCAAAATTGAAAAAATAGGGCTTTTCTCTTCTCGACTCTCGGCTCTTCTCCTTTCAGCTCTTCAGCCTTCTTTTCTCTTCTTGTCTTTCTTCTCGGCTCTTCTCTTCTCTTTTCTTCTTTCGACTCTTCTCTTCTCGTTGTCTCGACCATTGCTTTCGTTCGACCAATACAATTCTGTAACGATTTTGGTGTAAATATAATTTAGATCATAAAAAGATAATTTACTACAAACATGTCATTTTTGGTCATTTACTTACATATTACATCCAACTAATTTACACAAATGTACAAAGAACCATAAGTTCATCCAAACGGCTCATCCCGATGTAATCTTTGAATGAGGAAAGAACATCATCCAAAAGCATCATCCAGACGCATCATCCAAAGTAATCATTCGGAGCATTTGGATGGACAAAAAAAAAAGCCCTAATAAAGAAAAAAAAAAAACACTAACACATAATTGGGTTTTGGTAAACCGGGATATACCGGTAGTTGAACCGAAATTGACCGAGAGGGTAGTTGATTGGTTGGAGTTTTTAAGATAAACGAAGCTTTCTCTTCAAAATAGATTAACAGAAACGATTGTCTGAAGCCGAAGCTAGCCCTTTGAAGCACTTCTTCAGTCGTAAGCAATTCCATTTAGTAATCCCTCTGACCCTCTAGTTTCTTCTTTACGTTTCGAATTTTGTTATATGGTTTTCGCGGCTGTGGTTTGGATTTGTAGAGGCCTGTTCTTTATCCGTGTATAATAGTGCATAAATGGTGTTCGACTAAATGCCTAGCACCGGTTCTTCTCATTCATTTAGTGATATTAAATCTGATTGGGGTTTAACTGTGAAGTCTCGGTACCCAATTCTTTGCTTTTCAGAAATAATCTATCTGGCTTCGTGTGAATTTTCTTGTCTTTTGCTATAATAAACACTATATCAGCAAATGTATCTTGCAGGTGGTGAAATCTGGTGGTTGACTCTTGTATGCTTATTATCTCCACTTAACGCTGAACAAACCAATCCTGGTGGGATTTTAACTCGATTTTATACCATATTTTTTGATGATAGTTTGATATATTTTCAAAGTATTACTTCCAGCTAGAACCTGTGCTGCGAAAATGTCTTTGCTTTGCTCTTCATCTTGTGTAGCTCCCTTTCCACAGTACAAACGGGCACGTCCAAGTTTTCTGAAACTCAAAACATGTACCTTTGGTCTATGTTCTTCCACCGGCTACCCTAATATTACCACTGGTATTAGGAAGCACATCACTTTCTTGTTCACAGAACCGCAAAAGCTTCATAGCCAGTCTCAGATATTAGTTTGTCAGGAGTCGTTTACAGAAAACACCACAATGAATATGGATTGGGAAGATCAGGAGGAAATTGAGGATACAGGTTCACCTTGGGAAGGTTCAGTTATGTATAGGAGAAATGCTTCAGTCACACATGTGGAATACTGCACCACCTTAGAGAGGCTTGGGTTGGGTAGATTGTCAACAGAGGTTTCGAAGAAGAAAGCTTCTGCAATGGGACTGAGAGTGACAAAAGATGTAACAGCTTATCTAGATGGCACACCGGTTCAAGTTTCCATTGATGTCATAAGGAAGAAGAAGAAACTTAGACTTGATGGAATTGTCAGGACTGTTATCACACTTGGCTGCAACAGGTGCTTTCTTAAGAACTCATCACAGCTTCTTTTCTATATTGTGTTTGCACCAACTCTTTTACTAATTGTTTTTTATGACTTTAAAGATGTGGTGAGCCAGCAGGTGAGAGCATATTCTCCAACTTCTCACTATTACTAACCGAAGAGCCAGTTGAAGAACCCGATGTTATTGATCTAGGATTCACATTCGGTAATGACAAAGCCAATTCCTTTTCTGGATTATCGAATGATGAAGAAGGTGAGGATGATGATTCATCGATAGATTGGGAGGACAAGCTACATTTTCCGGCTGAGGTTAAAGATATAGATATCTCAAAGCATATAAGAGACTTGATTCATTTAGAAATCACTATCACTGCAATATGCGATTCTGCATGTAAAGGAATGTGCTTGAAGTGCGGTGCAAATCTGAATAAGCGGAAATGTAACTGTGGCAGTGAAGAGAAGAAAAAAGGGTATGGACCTCTTAAAAACCTGAAAGAGCAAATACAACAAAAAGAGGGTCTGAGGAACTAATCTCAACAGTACCTGTCTGGATTTTGATCTTCTTTTTCTTCTCGGTTTACTTCTATAAAACTCAAAATTAGATGTACCATAGTTTTCTTACAGTGAATCTGAGTAGTGATAGCTTTCTTTAAGCCCATTCATATGCATCTTTATTCAAGATCAATAATCAAAATTACGTGTTTCAAAAGATCAATATGGCAGCGTTTTAGCCTCAATACAACTTTACTTAACTATTTTGTTCCGGCGAAAGAGTGTAACATCTACCAATAAAAGCAAATCATTACATATCTTGTCCAAAGTTGATGTGTATTTTCTTTGTATATATATTTGAATATGAACAGTCAAAATCTTAATGAGACTTTGAAACAAACTGAAAAGATTTTCTAAGATCAATAGGTTTAATCTTATTTCTTCTTAAGCTTCAATAGTCCTGACCATCTCTTATGAACAGAAGCTGTATTTCTCTCACCAACATCTGCAAAAGCAATTGAGACACCAAAACTCTTAAATCGTTATAAACTATTAACAAAATCAACAGAATGTTGCTTACAATGAAATGTTGGTTCAGATTTTTCGCAGGATTCCGAGCATATATCCTATAATTAAACCACGAGTTAAGTTAAACAACTAGACTTCACACAAAATGGCCAATAGATATGTAAAGAATAATCCTCAGGTTTGGTATTTCTGCCTCTAAGTGGGTAAAGAAAGAGCAGGCGGTTTAAAAGCAAACATGAACCGCGGTTATGAAGTTAAAGCTATATTTTACATATGAAACTTGGAAATAGTTCAAACTGAATCTTACTTTGGCATAAGTTGTGAGGCGGATAGTGTCTTGTACAAGGGAATCAAGGTTAGCTTCGTATCCAGGTCTCACATATATTACCTGTAGATGAGAAGATTACTATACTCAATTCACTTTTTTGAGATGTAAATAGATAACCATGTAGAGAGACCATGTTATGTGCATATACCGAAGGATCATCGCCGCCAATTTCTGGCAGTCCTGAAGCTCGATTTTCCCGACTTGACGGTAAAATCCAGACAGTGAAACTTGTATCGATCTGGTCACAGATATGTCATCAAAACAGTTTCTTGCTCGGATGCTTAAAAGGGTTTTAACAAGAGAACCCCTTCAGAATGAAACAGTTACCAGTCGAGGATAAAGAGAGGAGCAAATGCTGCACTTTCTTGCGATAGAAGTCATGATTCTTCCATCTACTGAGAGGCCCATGCTCGCGTGCTAGACAAGTAACAACAGTAAATGATTAGTTAAACCATTAAGACTAATTTGAGCTCACAGCACAGAGGAGGAGAGGAGCTAGATTTGGAAAAAGAAATGATCTTTACCCTTTGGACAGAGAGGTCAACAGAGACACGAGCATTAGTAGGGCCATTTTCAACAAGGTCTTCGAGGTGAAGATCACGCAAAGAGACATCATACTGAGTGTTCCAGTTTCCATTCCATTTTCCTTCACTAGGAGATAAAGTGATCAGACGCTTCACTGTTCTTGAATTCCCTCCTCCATTATTAATAGCTGCCTTTTATATGATAAGACATAAAGTTTCGGATCAATGTGCCTATCCAATCTTCATTATATAATCAAATCGCAAAACATCGAGAAGAAGTATAATACCAAAGAAGCTTCGTGTTTCCTGGGGAGAGAAGAAATAGGAAGCAGATGGGATTTGGGAAATTTGGTCTTGGTAGTCAAGAGATTTGGAGAGACCAAACAACGTACAGCGGTTGATTCCGCCATGGATGATGATTCTCTGAAACCATATAAATTTTGCCAAAGCTTATCTACTAGTTATATATACACTCTCCACCACAAGTCTTCAGGCGCTCGACGTGTCTTTTTCTCATAACTTGCATATACACAGTAAAACCAAAAGAAAAAAGTTATAACTTAAAAAAATGTGTGATGTTGACATATTTGAAGAGCTAAAATGTTAAAAGACTTTATTCTTATACTTGTAAGCAATTGTTTGTTACCTTAAACTGTTACTCTTACAGTTTACCACAACATATCTTTTACCCAAATATGATGGGTTTTGCTATCTTCTATTCTTTTCCCACTTTTGAAAATGCTCTTCTTTCTAAAACAAATGTAAAAGGAACACATTTCAAGAGATGCCATGAAAGCTGCAACAGCTTCAAGGCCAAATGAAGCCAATATCGTCATTCACAACATCCCACAGTCCAAGACGGATCTCATCAAACAGCTGATCATAACTCCAGCTCGAGTACCCCAAGAAAAACCAGTATGCACTTGGATTCAGCTCCCTAGATTTCAACTCTTGGATTTGACTAGCCACAGACTGATGATCTAGGAAATACAAGCCTGGTGAGATTTCTAGGTGATCATGGTTTTTGGAAGAGTCATGCTCTCGGGTCAGAGCTAAAAGTGGTATTCCTGGATCTACTACAGGACCTCCGAACGATAGAGGAGTCTCTTTTAAGAGCTCGGCTGTTTCACCCAGATCAGGAAACGATTTCCATCTTAACTGTTTGTTGAAGATTAGACCCAGGAAACCAAGTTCGGGGTCGGCTTTTATGATCAGAATCTTTGATCTGGCAAAGGGTTGGGAGGCAACTAGCTTTTCTGTAGCTACCAGAATTGTGCCAGTTTTCACTTGGACAGCCGTTTGGAGTGAGTGTGTTGGACGCGATTGTGAATTGATTTGGTCACGGTTCACTTCTCCTTCAGCGGGCTTCATGTTCCTTAAAACTACTTCAACGAGTTTATCACCATTTGTCACTTTATTGTTAACTGCAGATGAAGACTGATCAAACTTGTTTGAATTTCTTCTTCCCTTCGCAGACAGAGTAGGAAGGATTCCTGACAGAGAAAGATCAAAACAGAAATATAGAAAAGCAAAAACGTTCTTCAGCAAAAATATACTGTTTTCACAACCAGAAACGAGTTAAAGAAACGAGTTACTATGAAAAAACTGAGTCACAAGCTGCAAACGATAGTATGATTATGTAGAACTATGTTCCTTCAGTTCTTTTTGTGGAAATTAACAGTTAGGTCATGGTGTGTCTTTAGAGATAATACTCAAAATATATGTGTAGACAAGTAAAATAAACAATTGACTTACGGAAAAACTCACGAGAGTAATTCGCATGGTGAGCAAGAAACTCTGTTACGTCAGTTACAGACGTTTCCCCTTTATATGGAATGATTTTATTTCTCTCGGCTGGAAATAATACCAGAGAAGGATACAATTCCCTCTGCAACGTTACAGATTCATAGAGCAAGTGAATACTGGATTCAAAAATGATGATGTGATGTACATCATAAGCTCTCAATATATAAAGGTGGTTTGAGAGGAAGAATTGTATGCGTTGTAATTAATGCAAAAGCTATATTGTGATGCAGATACCAGAATCGATAAAACAAATCATACTAGAATCAGACGAGCTAAAGTACCTGATTTATTGATTTTAGAATCAAGCTGCAATCATTCAACGTGCAGTCCATTAAGTAGAGTAGGGGAGATTTTAGATTCTCGCCATTAGTTGGTGTCTCTGCTTCAGAACAAACAAAAGCAAGAGAAGAAGAGAATGAAGAAAAATTTGAAACATGTCCGTTTCCTCTCCATAGAAAGATAGGAGTAAGAACTAGTAAATCTATATTACATTGTAACAAAAATCCAATTACCTGATTTGAAAAGCCTTTGACCGTGCGTGGAACCCTCTTGTATTATCGCTTTATATTCCTTTAGTGATCGGTATACTTCCCTCAGAACTAGCTCCATCCGCTGACAAAATCCACACCAATTGTTGCTAAAAAGGACCAAAACGTCTTGGCACAAAGGACAAGGAGCCTTCTCTGAACTAGATTGATTCCATGCATGAACCATGTAGGAAAAACTATTGACTGTGACACGAGGAATAGAATCCACTTCGTGAAAATCCAGATTAACAAAAGGTGGGACTGTAGCTTTTCTAGGAATTTGAATGATAGATTCAGATCGTGTATAAGGCGATAGACTTCCATTGAGATATCTATGAAGGAAACTGGCCAGTGACGAGTTGAATAGTAACTCATCTCGAAGGACATAGTGCTGTTGTAAAGCAGGATCAATTATTACTGCTGATGGAATCTTAACACCACCAGTCAAAGCTCTAAGTAACGCATAATTTGCATCAGAGAAGAAAAATGAACCTGTGAAACTACGCACTAGATCTTCTTTAGATTTCGTGTGCAGTGATACCTTGATGTCTCCCTTACCATTTTCTGTTAAATAATCCTCAGACTTATCATTTTCTCCCATTATTAATTGTTCACTTCTATTTGTCGAAATCTCTTCGTCGGCGCGGGAGGAGGATTCAATTTCAGAAGATTCCGTTACATCTTTTTCTTCAGAACTCATACTTACCTTTTTCTGCACATCTCCGTCATTGGGATGAAGAGAAATTTCATTGGGACCTTCTGCAGAAGATGAAGTCGTGTCTTGACCAGACAAAAATTCTGACTGTGGTGGTAACGCATCTAGCAAATTGAACTGCACATCATCAGATAACAAACGGAAACCAACATCCTTAGCAATCAAGCTCAATTTATTTTCTTTTCTTCTGTGAACAAGCTTTGTCAGTATCTCCTGCAGGGATCTGCCTTCCATACCCGGCGCTATGGCATCTAAGGCTACATTTTTCTCCCCATCCAGAATCACAAAAGACACCTTATTCTCTAACTTAATCGTCTTAAACTTTCGGACAGTTTTTGGAAGTGACACGAACCTTGATTCTTGATCAGCCTGGCTAACGGAGTTCTCAAACGTGATATCACTCTCCCATTTTGTTATGTCTGGCAATTTATGCTGTGCAGCTACCTCTCTGAAAGTATCAAGTGCGCTTGTACTCCTCCTCCTATCCTCTAAAGAACCACTTGATCTATCCACAAAAAGAATAACCGATGGTTTACTTGCAGGTAAAGACAACTCATAGTCCTGCTGGTTTTCGTCCAGCTACAGGAGAAAAACAAAGAAGATTGATGTATGCGAGGCAAAAGGACAATTTTAAAGGACGTAACTATATAAGATTAGCAGACATGGGAACTGGAAGTATATTAATTACTAAATTAATAAGACGATTAGAAATGCAACTCCAATTTCAAAGTGTATTGACTCAGAAAACATAGAGATCTTGCTTTGACAGCCAAACGCCACCTCCTGTTACAGATATACTGCCATCACTACGTAGGTTTCGTAGGCACTTCATAGAAAAAGATTGACAACCCAGTTCTTCTTATACTACACTCTGACCGACAAAATAGAAAAGAGAAACACAACAAAAAGATTTACAGAGACTACATCTAGATTTATTATATGATAGCAAAATCAGGATTTTTATATGCCGCTTCATGTTTTGTTGCAACATCTCGTCTGAAATGAAGTACTCAAGAAGTTTAGTTACAGAGAGTGGTTTCTACCCAATAAACTATTCGACATGCACAAGATCCCACTTAACAGATTGCACTCCAGTTTAGCTACTGATATTTATCCTTGCAAGACAGGATAGATGCACGTGAATATGCAAAATCAATTAAACTATGAGATACAAAGAGAACCATACCTCTTTGACTATCGGATTTTCCATGTTTATAAATCTCTGAATGTCGTCCCCGGCCTTGAGAATCTTTGAACAATGTGGACATCCTGCTAGCTGAAGGACTGCTGTCCACGGATCAGATTCTCCAATATTAAACGAGGAGGCCAGGGATTTTTCTGTGATCACGCCAAATTTTTGCCTTTCAGGTGGTAGAGAAGACTCTTTTGTGGTGGCAATCAATTTTGAGAGGGACAAACTAAATTGCTTGAATTGTTCATGTTTACATGTCTGTCGAAAACCCAGATTTATCCTGCCAGTTTCCTGCAAAGCAGGAGGATCATTGATATCGCTAAATTCATCAAGCCAAGGAACTCTACCAAATCCATTTTGATGTCCACACATATTGTTCCATTCTGTGTAGCCTGTTTCCAGGGTGAAAAGAGAATTAACATAATGAAAGCAATGCACCTACTAGAACATATCAACATCATCTAAACATGAAGTGAGAATCTACCAGCCACCTTCTGGTTATATTTTCCCCTTATCTCCAGCATCTGATCTTCTACCCTTTTGGAGAAGTTTCCTGTAAAGTTATGATCAGAATATCTAAGGATTAGCCAAACAATCTAATTATCGATTAGAAAACCTAAAAGCTACTGTGCTATTATAGTGGCTACCAAATGACTTCTTGTAAAAGGTTTTAAGAAAACCAAATGCAATATCGACAGAGTACCATTACATTTTAAGGAGAGTAATCTATTTAACAGTAAATAAAACAAAAGTAGAGATGCTCAGGGTTTTATAACACACCCGAAAGACATCACATCACTGAATGGAAATGCATATTTGCTAGGAGTTGATATGTTAGATGAAAAAGTTCTTCTTTAAACTCCAAAGATCTAATACTATATAGATTTCACTCACCCCAGTGAAGTACAGTCCTAACCTATTAGGAGGTCAGATTAAGAAATCAAATTAGAAACCAAAGAAAGATGATAGGAACATAAATAATCTCACAAGATCAGGATTTTTCCTCGTCATGTAAGAGTCAACAACAGCAGATCAACTCACTCTGCCAAAGATTATCTTCAGTTACATTCTTCTTCAACTCAGACAACAGTGTAGTTGTCCATCCGCAAAATTCGAACAGAAGTAAAGCCTTGTCCGACGATTCAAGGAATTCTTTCAAACTATTTGGAGACTTCAAATGTTTGAGAGGGAATTCTTCAGGAGTAGATGTTAGATAAGGATATATAGAGGACAACATATTTGAGGCTCGGAGTTTCCCTAGATAGTTGTAAGGAACACTATTGTGATAGTAAGAAATTGATATTCCGTTGGCAGCACCAATGGTTTGTGCTAGCACCTTTTCTGAATTTCTGTATACAACCATTAACTTCAACACCCAAAACTTCTCCTTACTCTGAACCATCTGAGTAATTTCATTCTTAAGGGATCTGGACTCCCCACACCCTATTTATAAGCAATAAAACCAAACAAAAAACAGATATGTCACTGAAAGTATCTCCACATTAGAAGAACACACTACATTTAAGGCCATCAAAAACCCAGCAAGGGACCATCTTTCTGCAAAGTTTGAGCACAAAAGCAACAGAGCTTTTTACACGTCAATTTAGCGTTTTAAATCAATGGGAATGAAAGACACACGGAAACTAGAAAACATAATCGCAGTAAAAGATCACGAGCATACGGTGGAACAAATCCAAACTAACAATCCCATCAGACTCATCCCAGGTACATTTATACGCAAACTACGAAAAGGTACACAAAAACAGAGAGAGGGAGTGTGTGAATACATGGAGTGGTAACAAAGAGGAGGACGTGAGGATGAAGACGGATCTGAGAAGAGAAGTTTTGCTCCGTGAGTATCTCCCATTCACCATGGCCGTATGAAGGAGAAACAACAGAGACGAAGGCCAGGAAGAGAAGGGGAAGGAACGCAAGCGTTTTCATCGGAAAATCGCTCGCTCGCTTTCTCGTCGCGTCTTCTTCCTTCTTTCGAACGTCGGCGTTTTCCGATCCCGATGCTTCTGGTTGGTTCGGTTTAATGAATCAAATTATCGAGAGTTGGCAATTTTACCGGTTCGGTGGAGAAGTACTTCGTCGTTGCCTGCCACGTGTATTATCTATGGAAATTCCAAGTACAGTACTCAACTCGTGTATTATTCGAAAGCATTAAATTTGTTCATTCATGATCATCGCTTACAACTAGAAAAGACTTCTTTGGCTACTCAGATCAAGTGTTGACCAGAAGATCAACTCCATGGCCATGACTTTCTTTGACTTTGAAGTTTGACTTTGAGTTGCAGTGTACCATTGTTATCAGCTTTCACGAAACCAACAACATTTACGCAGCAAATTCACTCCAACCATTTGCAACTCTACTTCGTATCCAACACTCCGGAGAATATTCTTATTGTATATGCAGTAGTAACGGATTCAAAGAGTTACGAATGTTTAGGAGCCTCTCCAAAATCAATATAGAGAAAAGAAAAGAGTGGGCTTCAAAATTTATTCACAATTAACGAGAATTTGGTTACCATTTGACAGCTCCTGTTTTTCCAGGAGAATGCAGATACAGATAGACTTACAGCTCTCTAGTTATCGTCCAAACGCATAGCTGCAAGAATCAATGGGTGACATTTGTTTTAACTATTATCTGACCCTCTGCTTCCCACATTAAATAGATTCTTCTCTTTACAAAGAACTTATCCAATACAAGCGACTCTCATCAGTCATCACCGTGACAGGTCATTTCTGATCACTCAGACGTTTCCACAACTGGATGTTTGGAGTTAACATCTTCATCTTCTGCAGGTCGGGAACTAGAATACTCACCTTCTCTCTCAGGACTTTGCTTCATCAAATGAGTGTCAGCTTCTCCTAGCACCTTGGGATCACGTTCTTCATCCTTTCCTTGTACCAGACTTGTGCTATGTTCTTCTGCTTTTGTATCTGAGAGCTTACTATTATCTTCGGTTTCACCCTGTAGAGCTCGAATCAAATCATTGACACTCCTGTCAGTTTCCCTTTTCACTTGAACATCTGTAGCTGATGTTGTATGATCCTCAGATTCCTTTGTTGTCTCAAAACCAGATACTGCTTGCAAGGATGAACTGGATGGAGCTAAAGATGCTGCCTCACCCAATCCTTTGGTAAGGCACACATATTTGAAAGCGAGCTGTCTGTAGTTATTTAACAAGCCTTCAACATCTCCTATCCTCAGATCACCAGCACTGGCAAACATGTAAGGAAATTCTTGAAATACTTTGCTTGCCTTGGTATCCTTCAGAAGTGTGGCAGCACCCTTATTTTCCAAATCTGAAATGGATTCAACTTTCTTCATTGGTACTTCACTGTTTAGGCTTAGTATTTCACTGGTCCCAGAAAGACTATCAGACGATTTTGATTGGAAAAGGGTGTTTTCTCCCTTGGGATTCTGAATTTGAATTTTGTGAGGAGTGGACTCATCTCGAGGAGGTGGTGCAGTGCCGTGACCAGTTTGATAAGACTGGCTACCATGACCAGACATTCTTTGCCGCGCCAATTCCATGTTCTTCTCAAACTCAGCTTCATCCATTGAAAGGGATTTTGCATCAATATTTGAGATGAAAGACTCGGCAGAGAGTATGTTTGTGAAGAAGTATGCAGCTTCACCAACAAGTTTAGACTCACGCCTATATCTTTGTATATACAACAAGTTTGAGTGAAGTTGTGGAGGGTTAGCCTGTGAAAATTAAGTACAGAATGAGCAGTTGTAGATATAGTTGCACAATTAAAACATAAACAATCGTTATATATTTTTATTTGTACCTTTATTGTAACATATATCAAAACAGGAAGAAATTCATCTGCTCCAGGTGCATTCCCATTTGAAGAAATTGAAGCATTTAATAGTATGTTATTTATCACTTTGCAACAGTTAAGGATACACACAAGCTTATCACGTGGAGCTTTGTACATGTTTATCTTCTGGAGCTCTTTTTGAGCTAGCTGGCGAAAGGAGAGAAATTTCACAAGTAAGAAACACTAACAAAAAGAGAACCCACTACTGCGAGCTAGCTTTGACTAGAATGGCTTACCAGCCATGATGTTTCATTTTGAAAAGTTGGTTGTATATCCAAATTCTCAGGAGAAATAAATTGTTGAACCAATGACATCTTCTGAAAAAGTTTCTCATCAGCTATAACATCCTCAGTGTTTGAAGCAAATACCTGGGTAAATAGCTTTGTCATGACATACTTCTCTAGGCCCTGCGTAAAAAAAAGGTGCAATGATTAGGGCACAAAATTGCAAACAATCCAGACAGAAAGAGAGAGAAGAGTACTGATACTCACATCTCCCGCACTGTCCAATTCCTCCTCAGAACAACCTGACCAAAGTGGATGCGCCCTGAAAGCAACTTCCATCTTGGAAAAGAACTCCTGAACTGTTGCACAATCTTTTTCCGGGTCTGGTGTATTGTTCAGGAATGAAACAATGAAACTGAAAAATCAAAGAAAACCTTGCTTAAGAAGCTGAAGGAAGCAATAATGTAACCAATAAACTACCCCAACCACGCATTATCTACGATATATCTAAGCTCGATAAATAAACCATTCTAGCTATGGTTTCAAATTTTTTTAACTCTTAGTGCCTGCTAGCAAGATCCAATTGCCTTCCCAAGTAACAGCAATTGCATACGAGACGATTAAGACCATGCAACTACAGTAATAAAGATCTGAGCTTGAGAAGTTGCAATCACAAGTAAATATGCTTCAAGTTTTTACATATGATTTAACATTGCTATTCCTCCAGAAACTTATAAAAGAGAGGAATCTCTAAACTAGTACAAATCTTGCTCACATGTGTATCATCACTAAGTGAGAACAGACCTAAAAGGGCGAAACACTTAGCACATCCACTTGTACTAAGAGGAAGATCGTACATAGAAACACACACATTTATCCGGATCTGCAACGAAAAAAGGAGAGAGGGGACCTTTTAATGGATTTGACGAAATCGCCAGCGGAGGGTTTACGCATCCGCTCCAGGAAATCATGAAGCCCCAAGAAGACATCCGTATTCTCCATCGCCGATCACCCGATTCCACACGAATCAAAACTTATACCTCTGACAATGCCCAGCGAGCAGGGGCAATGACTAATTTACTCTTAACTGCAAACAAAATGACTCCGGTACTCCTCAATTGTCTCAAATACTCTCGTACGGAAAGTTTATTCATTATCCCGACTTTTACCCTTAACTTCTCTTTGTATGGATGAGGAATCTAAATTAAAAGAATCTGGGTCTGGTTGGTAAATTAATTAATGGTGATTGAACCATAAACTTTAAACCGACGTGAGCTCCATCTCCTTTGTTTGCGACGTGAGCTCTATCTCCCCGCTCCATCTCCAGCTCTCTGTATCCTTCTCTCCCTCTCTGTCTCTCTTGCTCTCTCTATCTCTCTTCCTCTCGTTGTCTTTGTCTCTCTGTCTGTGTCTCTCCGTCTCTCTCCCTCTCTTTGTCGTTGTCTCTCTGCCTCTATCTCTGTCTCTCCTGTCTCTCTGCCTCTGTCTCTCCGTCTCTCTCCCTCTCTTTGTCGCGGGTTGCTGTCTCTCTCTTGAGGGTTCTGCCTTCATTCTTATTCGCAAAAAGAAACGGGAAGAATACACGTAAGCGAGGTCTCGAGTTTGATCATGTTGTTAAGAAATTTTATCAATACATTAGTGTAATTATATTGATGATAATAAATTCTATTTGCACTGCAGCTTAAATATATTGTACAAAAGATTATATATATATATCTTACGATTTGTTATATATATATATTTATTTGTTTGATTTGTCTTTTTTTTTGTCAAATGAATCTTAATATTACATAGCATAACTTGTGTTTCTTATGTTTGTTTTATATTGCAGTGAATATGATTAGGACTGTGATACATTTTGATAGTGGTGGGTATTATGATGAGACTTTAAACGGGAACCGATGGAATTCTAAAGAAGCTTACAATGACGTAACAATCAAGACAATGTCTTTGGAAGATATAACTTACTCGGTTTTAGAGGAAATGATTCGGAAGAAGATTGGTATTGATAGAGAAAAAAAATAAGAATGAATTACATCCCGTTGACTAGCCAAGCAACAAAACAATCTTATATTTTGGATGATGAAGATGTAGAAAGTTATTTATTTAGCATGAATGAAAAGCATTTAAGAAGTATTTTGCATGTTGAAATAGAGATAGGAGGTTCATTTGGTGTGAATTACGATGGTGGAGACTGCAATGCGGTTACTATATATGAAGGAGAAAAGGAACATGCTGATCCGTTGGAGATTGTAGGTGTAGAAGGTGGCGAGAATATAGGTAAGGAGGAAATGGTAGTAATGAATGCCGACGTTGATGCTAATGAATGTGGTTTGAATGACAGTTTTGAACTATGTAATGATACTTATGGTGGAGAAGAACAAACTCAGTTTTTAGAGGAATGGGAAGATGGTACTGGTCTGGAACTAAATCAAACATTCGGGTGCAAAAAATAAGTGCAAGATATAGTGTTTATAGCATCACACCAAAGATGTTTTGAGTACGATATAGTGAACTCGGATACTTGGTGTTGTGCAAGTAAAGGTTGGAATGACTGTATCTTATAGGGCTGCTTTGAGAGGAAAACATAAAGCCGCGTGGGTTGTGCGAGGTAGTCCAGAGGAAAGTTACAAGAGGTTGCCTTCATATTTATATGTATTGGAGGAAAAAAATATAGGTACGGTGACAAGTTTGGAGTTAGATGAGGAAAACCAATTCAAGTATTTATTCATTGCTTTGGGAGCTTGTATTGAGGGTTTTAGGGCTATTAGGAAAGTGATTAGTGTTGATGCAACTTTTCTTAAAAATGGTTATGGCGGTGTTCTTATATTTTCCACGGCCTAGGATCCTAATCGTCATCATTACCCGATTGCTTTTGATGTAGTTGATGGTGAGAAAGATATTAGTTGGAAATGGTTCTTCAATATGCTGAAAACGGTTGTACCGGATGATGATGAAGAATTGGTTTTCCTTAGCGATCGAAATCCCAGCCTTGTCAAGGTTGTCAAAGAAGTGTATCTGGGTGTCTGGCATGGGTATTGTATTTTTCACTTATCTCAGAATGTGAGAACACATGCTCTGAACATTCACAAAGAAATTGTTGCGAAGAGATTTAGGGAATTGGCTCAAATCTATACAATTGCTGAATTTGAGGTTGAGTATGGGGATTTTAGAAGTAGATATCCTAAAGTGGCTGATTATCTCGACAAAAGTGTAGATGTGGAAAAATGGGCTCGGTGTCACTTTCCAAGAGTACGATGCAATATTGGAACGACAAGCAGTGCAGAATCATTGAATAGCGTTTTCAGAGAAGCGAGGAAGTACTTTTTGTTAGTCATGATTGATACAATTATTGAGAAAATGGGAGAATGGTTTAACAAACACCGCATTGATGCTTCAGAAGAGGGAACACGGAAATTGGTTCCTATCGTGGAGAATGAATTGCATCATATTTGCGAAGAGGTGTCAAAATTGATTGTGCAAGAGTTCAATTTGTACCGACGTGAGTACAATGTTACCGGACGAGATGGTAAGACTTATTTTGTGGATTTGAAGGTAAAAACTTGTGATTGTAGGCGCTTCGACATGGACAAATACCCGTGTGTACATGCAGTAGCCGCTCTTCGCATGTACATAAGGAATCCATATAGGACAGAAGATGTTCATCTATATGATATGTGTTCAGAATATTATCTAATGGAGCAGTGGGTATTGTTGTATTCTCGGACATTATATCCCGTCCCACATATATCTCAATGGGTTAGAATTCCAGATGATGTTATAGGAAGAGTTGTCATTCCTCCACCGCGTGAAAAAAGAAAGGACGCTATCAAGAAAACCAATTTCCTTTAGTTGGTGAAAGACGTCGAAAACCAAAAAATAGATCGGTACCCGGGGCTAAACTTGGAGCATTGCTTTAACAGTGGATTATAGTAAATTATATGTTGCTTAGCATTGCTTAAACTTATATGTTGCTTTAGCATTGCTTTAAATTATGTTGCTGTTTTTATGAAATCGATTCTGCTTCAACTCAAAATTGGGCCAACAATGATTCACGTTAATGGGCCACTATTGAATCACGTTAATGGGCCACTATTGATGCACATAAATGGGCCACTATTGATGCTTTGCGAAACCATTTTGTGTTTTCTTCTTCGTTTTGTGCTTTATTCTTCGTTTTTTATCAAGTCAGAACTTTTTGAAATTGAAACCCCATTTGGCTTGAGAGTGGCTCTTCGACCATTTCTTCGAGAGTATCAGTGATCGGAATTCCTAATATTTGTTGGTGTGGAGCATCTGTCGCGGCACATACTTCTAGATCAGCACAAAACCCATGCCGTAAGTATTATCGGTGCTCAAGTGCTCATGCCCAAAAGGTTTGTTGAATTAATTGTAGAATTAATTGTCGGTGCTCAAGTTCTTCAATCTCGTAAGGATGCTTCAATTAATTGTTGAATCTACTTTGGTTTGTTAAGTTATAGTTGTCAAATGACAAACATTGCTTCAAATGGCTTGATGATGCATTGCTTGATGAAATTGAACGTTTGGGTTTAGTCATTTGTCGGCTTGGTGAAGATATGAAAGAAATTTCAAGGTCCATTAAAGAACAACAAGATGTGGAGTTTGGAAAAATGCGAGATATGGTCAAGGAATTGGATGGTATGCTTAAGGATGCCAAACGTAATTCAGACAAAGCGAGCTATGTGTCACTTGTTTTTTTTGGTTGTTTTGTTGTCATGGCAATTGTCAAGGCAATTTAGTTTGAATGTGTTTAGGAATAACAGTAGAATTAATCGGTTTAGTCTAATGTGTATTTCTCAAACCATGTAATCATTCGCATTCGGTGATGAGGCTAACGTGTATTTCCCAAATTAATTACCGTCGGTTTACCAAATTACCATCCGTTTACCAAATTACAATCGGTTAACCAAATGAAGTTTCTAATGTGTACACACAATCGTAATAAAATAACCCATCATATTGATATGAATATAATCGTGGTCATATAAACCACAATATACTTGACATCTATTGAACATAATGTTAATTAAACCATATAATGTTCATTTTTTGGCTTGTTGAGTATAAGTATGCTACAAAAGAGTAGTATAAGTATGTTGACCATGTTAATATATCAACATTATACTCAATCTTTTTCAATGATTGTTCGATAACACTTAATTTGTGTTTGAAAACATCAATAATATTATCTAAAGACAATCTTTATGATTTTACTACATACTATAACTTAAAAGTGGTTAAACTAAATATTACTAAAATTCATATAAATATTACTAAATGTGTTTCACCACAACTAAAAAAATTGGTATTAAAGTAAACGAAATTTGAAAATTTCCAAAATTTATAAGTTTGAAAATTTCCAAAATAATTCAATTTTCCCTCCAAATTTTTGAAACTCAAAATTATGCTAAGCTAGTTATGCTAAGCTAATGGTAATTAGAATTATACCCTTGATATAATCATTCGAATTATAGCTAAGTTAATGGTAATTATGTTTGAAAATTTCCAAAATATATCAATTTCCCTCCAAATTTTTGAAGGGAAAACCAAAAAAATAGCTAAGCTAAGCTAATAGTAATTAGAATTATAAATTTTTGACTATGTTAATATATCAACATTATGCTCGATAACACTTAATTTATGTTTGAAAGCATCAATAACATAATTGTACTTACGCTAACATAATTGTACTTAGAATAATGCTGAGTTAAATTGTAAAACATACAATTACTGATCCCAAAATAAGCAATGTTCATAACCATTACCAAAACAAAAGAACGCCAATTACTAATAACCATTACCAAACCAAACTCGCCTCGCCTCAACCTCGCCTGGGTTTTTTTTTGGTTTTCCTTTCCTTCTCCTGCTCTGCACTAGAAACACACACCTCCTTTACATTCAGTTCTATCATATGTAGTCTCTTATCCATCCCTTGAACCATTTCTACGACTTCTTTGGCAGTTGTAGACTCAGAGACCTCCTTAACAGCCACTTCTATTTCATTAATTCTCTTATCCATGCCTTGAACCATATTAGTGAGTTGCCTAAATCCACATTCCATCAATTCTTTTAACTCGTTCAAACCAGAAGACACACCTTTTTCAACTGTCTCTGCAGCCTTGGAACATTCTCCCTTTTTAATTATCTCCACAACTATGACATCATCCTTTAAAGCTGCCCTATCTTCCTTGTACATTTGTACAAGTCGTACCTTTTTCCCCTTAGCCAGACGCCTCATCCAACCATCAACAGCAGCATCACACTCGTCATCCTCTTCTTCAATATCACGGATAAGGTGACTTTCTCTCCTACTCGGTATTAAGATACTTTGTATTTCCTGAAATTACAATAACAATTATAAATAATTTTACCTTTGATTTAAACAACAATAGCATTTGAGAATATTTATACCTTTGTTTTTCCCAGCGCCTTGTTTATCTCTTCAATCATAAATCCTTTCATCGAACTACGCCTAAACTTGCTCTTGCACATCCTAGGACATTCATTCCTTGCGTCAGTCATTTCCTCTCGGAACTCCGTCAGCAGCCTTGGAATTGCTTCAAAGGGCAGAAGCTACAAGCAAACACAAAACATAAAGTCATAATCAAATAATTTACTAAACACTACCTTACAACTAAATCATTTAATCTCATACCTCCAAAGATAGTATGAAACCCGAAAGATTAGCACATGGATTGGCTACTTTATCAAACAATTTCATCATTCTTTTAATCTCGGAAAGCATGTCACAGAAAGTGAGCCTACCCCATGGGAAGGTAACACAATCATCAAGATCCGAAACTACCTTCAACAAAAAGGGGTCCACCGGTGTTCCACGTTTCCCTCGCTTCCCATTTCCTTTTATCACATCTGTTAGGAAGTACAATACGGCCATCTTCAACCTGTCACTTGTAGGCTTCTTCATCTTCAGAAATTTTTCCTCCACAACTTCTTGTGTCACTCTAGCATTCTTAAAATGCTTTCCCACATAACTCAAATCACCAATCCGTTCTCTATGCCTTTCTGGAAATTGGTGGCAATGTAGACCTGAAATTAATCCATGCTCTTTCAGTGAATAACGGATTGGTGTCCCATTCATAACAAACCAGACCTCCTTGTTTTTCTTGGTGCGTGCCATCCTAGCTAGGAGCATCCACATCCCCATCGTCTTATGGTTTACATTCCTCGGCATATGAAAGAAATGCGAGAATTGTGGGTGATCATAGAACCACTGCTTCTCAAAGGTGTCGAGCATTTTCTCAATTGTATCCACCGCCTTGGCAACATAACACCTAGTTGCGGTTTTAATTTTTTTCTTATACTCTGATGTTGGCAAATACATTTCTTCCGGTGGCATTACTCCATATC
>JAKUCM010005099.1:0-29584 GCA_023374145.1 Lepidium sativum
CAGAGCAAAAACAGAGGGTTTAAAGAGTAACCTGATTGAAAATTCTTGCTGAAATTTCCAGATTCTTTGAATAGTTGTTCAAAATGAGTCTTGCAATAGAGAACTCCATCCATGGATGAGTAGTTGCTTATCTGTTAAAGAGGAGAAGTATTTACACATAAACAAAACAACACAATCAAGTAGTTAGAACCTAACTTCGAACCAGCCAAATCAAATAATTTAATTTAATTTGTAAGCATTTTTTGAGTGTTTTGGTTAATTTTCGGATAAATTTTGTGTATTCAGATACTTTTTGTTATTCCAAATTTATTCGAATTGACCCTAAAGAGAACCAAAACTCGATAAGTTCTTATATGGGTTTAAAAGTCCCTATTCCGAAAAATCTGGAGTTGATTGAAACCACCCGACCCGGACCTGTGTTACAATCAAGAAAGAAGAAGAGAGAGGGAGAGATATGTACCACAAGAGTGCCATTGCAATGGCTGCACCTGAAGCAAGACTTGTGATAAGGCATTCCTTCCAATGTCATCAAGTCCATGACATACACTGTTTTGTCACAAGCCTTGCATTTGTCTAATGTTCCTGTAAACGCCATTGTTGTCTTCTTTTTCTTCTAGATTATCGAAAGACTTAGAAGATGGATCAAAGTTTTTGTTTCGTTCGTTAAAGTTTGTTTCTTTTTCCCATATCTATGACCTCTCTGCCTTTTTAATATATTCTAATCTATATTTGAGACTAATGTTTGGTTCTGTTGGTTGAGATTCGAGTGAGGAGAGCCTTTAAAATGTTTTTATCATCTATATTTTGTAATCTAATTATGGCTAATTTATTTTAACCTTTCTTTTTGTTTTTTTCATTCTGAATTAAATCAAGAGTTAATGAATGGACACATGAATATAAACCATTAAAAAAAAATATTATTTGGAGGTGCAAAGCTTATATTGTACATATGCGACATTTAATTTTCCGAAAATATAAGTGAAAAGAAAATTGATTTGAAAGTTTCTGCGCAACCCTAAATAGATAAATGAACTAGATTGAGAAAGTGAATAATGCAAAGACTCTAGTTAAAATATGAGAAAGACAAAAGTTGGGTGATACTGTAAATAATGGAAAAATGATAGTAATTTCTAGTCTTAGGCATAAAAATCGAAACAAGAAAAACTAGCCGAATCAAACCGAAAATAAACATTTGGTTTGGTTTTGGTTAACAAAAAGTTATTTGATTTCAATATTTTGGTTGTTAATTTTCAGTTTGATTTGACGAAAGTAACCAAATAAAAATTAAAACTAAGTTATGCAACTATTAGTTAAATTTTAAATTATTTAGTTACATAAAAACCATTCAGGACTAAATTGATCGAGATCCAAATCAAACCAAATTTCAGTCTGCAGTTATATACATATTTGCAAGACCAAAAAAGTAAAAAAATAGAAAAATAAAAAACTTAAAAAAATCAAAATTTTGAATGACCATGACTAATAATCGGGATAATAACAAAAGGGAGAGTATATAGGGGTATTATTGTAAATGCGAGGTAAATTAGGGGCCTTTATGTAAATTATATGACATAGGAGCAAGTGAGATCGAAAGATAGAGGAAGGTCCGGGCTATTGGTAAATAGTAGAAAATAAAAGGGTAATTTTGACAAATAAAGGATAAAAGAGTGAGTCTGAAAGAAATGAGGAAAATCCATTGACGCCCTAACAAAGACGCCGGCGAGAGTGTATTCGTCACTTTCTATCTCTCTCTGTAAACCCAACCACTCAAATTTTCCCGAGAAATATTCTTCTTCTTCTCTTCCTCTCTTTTCAGGATTTGATAAACAAATCGAATCTCTCGATCGTTTTCGTTGCGGACTGGTTTGTGGGTTTTTTTATTTGAACATTCCGATTGCCCAGAGTTCCACGATCAGTTTCTATAAACCCTAGGTTTTTACCGAGCATTCTCATTCTCTTTTTATAACCCTAGACTCTTGGTTCTATTCTTTCTAGTGTTTTTAAGTTTTGTAATCGGTAGATTTAGGGTTGTGGCTATCTAGTTTTCGAGATCGAGAAAGATTGTGATGAATAATAGAGGTAGATATCCTCCTGGGGTTGGAACGGGACGTGGAGCGGCTCCGAATCCAGATTTCCAGCCGTATCTGCATCAACAACCTCAAGATCAGCGCGGATTTTCGCAGAATCCTCTGCAGTTTCAACTGCAGCAGCAACAACAACAACAACAACAACAACAGTGGGCAAGGCGCCCTCAGCTTCCTGGTAACGCTAATAAAGCCCAGAAGCCGTCTCAATCCGAAGTTACCAGCGATCCTAAGTGAGTTCTTCTTTCTGTACATTCCTGAAACATGTCACTCTGTTGAATAGGTTTTGCTGCAAAATGATGCTGGAATGATTTGGTTTGTAGTAAGTAATGATATGTGCTGTTTAAAGATGTTTGAGTGATGTTAATTGATTTGAGGTAAAGTTGTTTCTCTTTTGGGTGCTCATTGTATTCTTTCCTTTTTCTCTGTTACTCTCAGTGGTCAAGATTGGAAGGCAACGTTAAGGCTCCCACCTCCTGATACTCGTTATCAGACAGCGGTATGGCTTCCTCGATTACTGTCTTCCGAGTTCTTACGAATAGAAAATATGAATCTTTGGGATATGTTTCTTCTTCGTTGGTAAAATTCATGTTGAACATTGTTTTCAATATTGTATGCAGGATGTGACAGCTACAAAAGGCAATGAATTTGAAGATTACTTTCTGAAAAGAGATCTGTTAAAGGGGATATATGAGAAGGGTTTCGAGAAGCCATCTCCAATCCAGGAAGAGAGCATTCCAATTGCTTTAACTGGTAGTGATATTCTTGCCAGAGCCAAAAACGGTACAGGCAAGACTGGTGCCTTCTGCATTCCAGTCCTTGAGAAAATTGATCCAAATAACAATGTCATTCAAGGTATGCGCCTGTTGAAATCTTCTCTGTTTGAGGCTATGCAACTCCCAGTAGAGTGAAACCAATGACTGTTGTGAAAAGAATATTACTGACTGACTATGTTTGTCTTTGCACCACTTTTTGTTCTATCTTCTTATGCAGCCATGATCTTAGTTCCAACACGAGAGCTGGCCCTTCAAACATCACAGATTTGCAAGGAGCTTTCCAAATATTTGAATATCCAGGTTATGGTAACCACAGGTGGTACCAGTCTGAGAGATGATATCATGCGATTACATCAACCTGTACATCTACTGGTTGGAACTCCTGGAAGAATATTGGATCTTACAAAGAAGGGTGTGTGTGTCTTGAAGGACTGTGCGATGCTTGTGATGGATGAGGTGAGCTCCTGATAGCTTTACTAATATGTACATCTTAACTATATCTTGGTTTTGTGATATGGCTCTTCATGTATACGTTCCTCATTTTTGTAATGCTTAAATTGATGATGAAAAAATCTGTAGGATTACTGCTAAAAGTAATTTTTCTAATTTTTCCTTGGCTTTCTCTGTTGAAGTTACAACACAATGGATTGCATATATAGATATAGATATATATATATATATATATATTTATGTACTATAAGTATTATTTTTACAAGCGACTGTTAATAGTCACTTACCTCTTGCTTTAGTGATATTTAGTTCTTTCTTCTATGTTTTAACTACCTGATATTGATTTTGTTTTATTGTGTCATAAGCTTCAAAGTTTCTGACTCCTTACAATTGATTTTACCAGGCCGACAAGCTTTTGTCTGCAGAATTCCAACCTTCTCTAGAGGAACTGATACAGTTTCTGCCACAAAATCGTCAATTTTTGATGTTTTCCGCTACATTTCCTGTTACTGTGAAGGCTTTTAAGGATCGACATCTCAGAAAGCCCTATGTTATCAATCTCATGGACCAACTCACGCTTATGGGTGTCACACAGTTTTATGCTTTTGTTGAGGAAAGACAGAAGGTTCACTGCCTCAACACACTTTTCTCTAAGGTTAGATGTCTAGATATATCCCTGTAACTACATTATTATCTGGCACTTGATTTGGATTTTCTAAACTAGTCATTATTTTCTGATCCCAGCTGCAAATAAATCAATCAATAATCTTTTGCAACTCTGTCAATCGCGTGGAACTTTTGGCTAAGAAAATTACAGAACTTGGTTATTCATGCTTCTACATTCATGCAAAGATGGTTCAAGACCATAGGAACAGAGTGTTCCATGAGTTTCGCAATGGTGCTTGCAGGAATCTCGTTTGCACTGGTATGGACTGTGTTTGTCGAGCATGTACTTTGAAAAACGTTTAAGTGTAGATGATGATGATTGTATGACAGATTAATAATGTGTGATGCAGATCTGTTTACTCGTGGAATTGACATTCAAGCTGTGAATGTAGTGATCAACTTTGATTTTCCTAGGACCTCGGAGTCGTATCTACACAGGGTAAGCCAACAAAACCGGTTTTGTAATCAAGCTTCTCTAAGTACATCCTCAATGTTCTTAATTCATGTTGTGAAATGTTCAGGTGGGCCGATCAGGACGGTTTGGACACCTTGGGTTAGCTGTGAATTTGGTAACATACGAGGACCGTTTCAAAATGTATGTCCTTCCTTCTTTCCTGGTTTTTTCGAATTATCTTCTTTATAAGTATTCTCAGTCATCAATCATGTTTTCAAAACAGGTATCAGACTGAGCAGGAACTTGGGACCGAAATCAAACCAATTCCATCTAATATCGATCAAGCAATCTACTGTCAGTAAACTTGTGTCCGCCCATAAAACGTTTCTCCACCTAACGAGAGACGCAGGTTGATCAAAATGGTAAGATAAATTTCTCTTTCCCTCTCAGCTTGTCAAAAACAACTTAGAGATAACATAATTTTAATACCAATTTGCTTAATGTTCACAGGTGTTCTTAAGCTCGATGACAAGACGAGTATTACTGGGCGGTTCATGTAAAGAAGAAGACTAGAGTGGGTTGGTTACTAATCTCTCTCTTCTCTTAAGACTTTTTTTCTTTTTTCTTTCATTCTGTGGTTTTTATGAAAATCCAGCTTTTTTACTTTGCACTTGACTTGGTAGATAAGTATAAGAGATCGAACATATGACTCTTCTCTTTCATTTTTTCTTTTCGCGTTGGGCTTTGTTTGGACTTATGGGCTTTTTAACCCATGTAGGATTTTACTATACCATGAAAGTTGCACTTCTTGACTTTGATTTTAAGTTTTTTAACTATCTTCTTTTTTAGTGTTTATTCATTGAGAATATGTTTTAACTATCTGCTTTCTGTGTAGACCTCGCTTGCTAATAAATGAATGGATATGATGCATTTGATTATTTCATCAATATAAATATATGAAACATATGTCGCAGAAAAAGAAGCTTATTTATGTAACAACAAATACAAATATATAATATATATAAAAGTAAGTAAATTGGGCTTTGACTTGAGGCTGACCACATTTAGTAGACATTAGATATGACCCCACACAATGTCTGCAAGGTCATTTACACAACAGTAACTTCTCTTTCTTTGACGCTTTGTGATTCCTAAGCCCTGCACTGATTACGTGTTCACCTTTCATTGGATGGTTTCATGACTCTGTAAGAAAGCTTGTAATAGTGAAAATTCGAGTTAAAAACTCAGCACAGAAAACTTAGACAAAAATAACTCAAGAGATCAAAATTGTGTATTAGAGCATGATCAATAGAGAGATCCTCAACGATCTCTTAAAAAAAAAAAAATTAAAAAGCGAAACCAATACGGGTTCTCTTAAATAGGCAATGTAAGAGATAGGTTCGCCACGTGGCGAACCCGTATTGGCTCTGCTTTTAAATTTTTTTTTTTTTATAAGAGACCTTTGAGGGTCTCTCCATTGCACATGGTCTTAGCATCGTTCTTCTTCTATTTTCACCGCAGAAAATATCTAATTTTTTAAAAATATTGAAATATAGTTTCTACATTTTTAAAATATTGTTAGAAAATTCATATTCTAACAAAAACATATGAGCATATAGGTGAACTATAATATTTTCAAAAAAATATTACTACCTCTGTTCTTTATTAGTTGATGTTTTAGAAATAAAATTTGTTTATTTTTAGTTGATGTTTTAAGATTTTTATGCAAAATTTATTGCACTTTTGGTATTTTTGACTATTTAAATTATGCAGATTGATTTGTGATTGGTTAAAATATTTTGGAAGTTGTGATAAACTATATTTTGTTTAGAAAAAATAAAACAATTAATGATTTCTTAATATGTGTGAAATGCCTAAAACATCAAGTATAAAAACACAGAGGGAGTATATGGGAGAAGCAGTGGCGTGCCTATTAACAAAAAAAAGATATTTTCCTAGGGCTCCAAAATATATAAATTTTATAATACCAAAAATCTAAGGTAGCAAAATGGTTAAGATTTTTTTTAATTTAATTGTAATGTCAGGGTTCAAGTCCTGAATAATGAAAATTTTTCTTTTAAAATTTATTGTAAAAATATCTTGTATGTACGTTTAAAAACCCAAAAAGAAAATTGTTAGTTTGTTAAAAAAAATGAAAATTTCTAAAAAACTAAAACATAAATTGTTAATTAGATTTGAAAAATAGAAAATAAAAAAATTGTTATTCCAAAAGAAAAAGAAAAAAAGAAAAGAAAATTCATAATACAAGAGAAAAGAAAAACCTAAACTTATAAATAGTTGTTTAAGGTTTACTATTTGCATCTTCGACTAAGCGATGAAAGATATTGGAAGATGTAGTGGGAGGTTTGTCAGTTAAAAGTTTGTCGCAAACTCGGTGGAAGAGTAATATTGAATGTGTCAAGGCAGCAAGATTTCAAGTTCCAAAAATAAGAAATGCTTTGATTCATATAACAGAAAATAGTGATGATCCAAAAGCCCAAAGTGATGTTGAGTGTCTTGCGACAAGTGAAACACATGGGATTGGAAATTATGAATTTTTACGCTCTATGGTGATTTGGTACAAAGTTCTCTTTGCAGTTAACACTATAAGCAAGAGTTTGCAGTCAGAAGACGTGAACATTAAAGTTGCATTTTCCCAGTTAAAGGGACTTGTTTCTTTTTTTCCAAATTATAGAGATAGTGATTTTAAGAGTGCAAAATCATATGCTAAAGTAATTGCAAAGTCTATGGAAATTGAAACCATATTTTCAACAAAGGAAAAACGTGTTATCAAAAGAAAAAGAAAAATTGGTGAATAATCAGAGATACTTGATAAAACTGTAAATTTATCTTCTGAAGAGAGCTTTAGAATAAATTATTTCAACCAAGTCATGGATCAAACTCTCTATTCTCTTAAGACAAGGTTTGAGCAATTTCAAAAGTACGAACAAAATTTTGGTTTCCTATTTGATTTAGAGAAACTGAAGTCAAGTGATGATAACTAGAAGACATCTTGTACCAATCTTGAAGTATTTTTAAAACATGGAAATCATTTAGATGTTATAGGAGATGAGTTGTATTTTGAACTAATAGTTTTGAAAGATGTTTTGCCAGAGGAATGCAAGAAACCCGTTGAAGTGTTGAACTACTTGAAAGGAATTGAAAATTGTTATCCAAACTCATGGATTGCTTATCGGATTTTGTTGACGATTCCAGTTTCGGTTGCTTCAGTTGAAAGAAGTTTTTCAAAACTAAAGTTGATAAAGTCTTATTCGCGATCAAGTATGTCACAAGAAAGACTAAATAATTTAGCAATCATATCTATAGAAAGAGACCTAGTTAGAAATTTAGATTATGAGAATTTGGTAAAAGAGTTTATTGAAACAGAAGGGAGAAAAATTATGTTTTAATCGCTTGTTTTATTAAATTTTGTTTTGATTTATCAATATAATTTTTTAATTATATTATATTTATATTATAACATTTTACTAAAGTTCCCCTTACGCCTTTCTAAGGTTAGGCACGACACTGAGAAGAAGTGAGTTCACTTGGTTAATGGTAATTTTTGCCAATAGAGTTCACGTAACTTTACATGGTAGAGTTTAAAGTTAATGTTATGGATCAGATCATGTTGATCCAATCGTAGAGAAAAAAGAAAATTGAGAGTATTAAAGAAGCTAACAAAAGTTACAAACACTAAGAACTAAACTGAGATGGAAGCAGGATAACTGCAAGCAAACTTCAAAACACAATTTAATGCCAGAACTGTACGACGAAAAATCTTTAGCATTGTTCATTTATAACATTTCCTAGTTTTGTATAGCTTATAATTTCATTAAAACGTTATACCAAAAATAAAATAAAAATCATGAAAACGTGTTAGTCACATCAAACTTCATTTCTTTGGGCTACAACAAGTCACTGTCGTCTCCATTACTTCCACTTCTGGTCCTTTCTCTAATAACTTTTCAATATAGTTTCTAAGATAAACAACAATAAATGTCTCTCTGAATTTTTATTTCCCGGCTAAAGAGGGATGTCTCCTATTATCCACCATTAATGCTCTTTTGTTTCCTTTTTCTTGCAATTTGAAATCTTCACAACCCTAGCCCACTTCTTTACTTGCCTTAGCTGTTTTCGACACCAATATTTTGGCTTAGCATCAATCACATTTATGCATATGCTTTCATAACCGATAAAGAAAACCCCACTTCACAAACATTGTATTTTTCTTGCCATTTCTATGAATCTAAAACACTTCAATAGATAGATTTTGGTTTATAAAATAACATAAAGAACCCATTGTTTATGGAATTATTTTTTTGTCTATCGTTAGATGGACAAAAGCTCTATAGTTCAAAGTTGAGAAAATACAATATGACATTGAGAAAATACAATTTCTTAAAATTGGAGTCTAGATGTGCCAATTAATTTACTGGCCTGAGACAAATACGATTCCATGAAGTTGTCAGATGAAAAAAGTTGCAGATGAGACTATTAACCACTTGATCATAAACACTTTCCCATTTGTTAGAGGGTTGAATTGTAGAGACAAATAATTGAATCTTAGTATCATGGCAAAATGGATTAAAATTGTAATATATTTGGCATGCATTAGTGTGGTGGTCTAGTGTTTGAGCCTGATAGCGGAAGTCTTGAAGCTCCCGTGCTCTAACCTCAGTGGACGCGTATTCGCATTCGACATTCTCAAAAATTTTAACATGGTTCTTCTTGGCTCTTGATTGTAGTCGAATTTCATGTACCCTATTGGCCCGAACCACTCAAGTTATAAACAAAAATTGCAATATTTGCAATCATGATTTTTTGTTTTGTTATTGAACGTGTTGTTGTTGCTGTCACATACATTAAATACAATGTCATAAATGTTGTACAAATTTTGCGTGAAATAAATGCTCAGGGCCGGCTCAAAGCTCGCTGATCGTCCTTTTCTTGCGTCTCTATTCCACACACACTATCGTATTTATTTCATTTTTCTGTTCCTCATTTTTTTAAAATTATATAATTATGCATATAGAATCATAGATCGTAAATTCGTTACTGCCTTTGGCTTTTTATCTCATCTTGACGACATTAAAACCAGACCAGGCCAAAGACATTAATAATTTTACTCTTTTTTCAAAAATTCTCACTTTGATCCAATCTTCTTCTTTTTATTTCACTTTGGGGTTTATACGTCTCTTCTATTATGAGTCTAAAAGTCCACTAGCTGTTCAATAGTTTTATCACTCTGTTTCTTCTTCTTCAATCTTCTTTAACCTGAAAACATCAGAAAAATGGGAAGAACACCTTGTTGTGATAAGAAAGGTTTGAAGAAAGGTCCATGGACGCCTGAAGAAGATGAGATTCTTGTTGAATATATTAAGAAAAATAGTCATGGAAGCTGGAGAACACTCCCTAAGCATGCTGGTAAAACTTCTATTCCTTCTTACTCTCTTTACTTAGATTCCTGAGAGAGATGTTGGAGAAAAGCTTTCATGTTTATTCTCAAACTCCATTACTAGAGGTTTCTGAGAGATCTAATGTAGAAGAAACATTTTTGTCTGACCTAAACAGGTTTACTTCGCTGTGGAAAGAGTTGTAGACTTAGATGGACAAACTATTTAAGACCAGACATAAAGAGAGGTCCTTTTACTGCTGAAGAAGAAAAACTTGTTGTTCAGCTTCATGCCATACTTGGAAACAGGTTTTGCCTCTTGCTTCTTCTCTTGCTTCGAGTACATTGATTGATTTCTTCTTTTTGATCTTTCTCAGGTGGGCTGCTATTGCAGCACAGCTTCCAGGAAGAACAGATAATGAGATCAAAAACTTATGGAACACTCACTTGAAGAAACGACTTTTATGTATGGGTCTTGATCCTAAAACCCATGAGCCATTACCTGCATTTGGTGTAGCCAAACAAGCTCCATCTTCACCTACAACTCGTCACATGGCTCAGTGGGAAAGTGCTAGAGTTGAAGCTGAGGCAAGGCTTTCTAGAGAGTCAATGCTCTTTACTCCTTTCTCTGGTGGTGGAGTAAAAACTGAATGTGATCACTTCTTACGCATTTGGAACTCTGAGATTGGTGAATCTTTCAGAAACATTGCTCCACTAGATGAATCAGTAACTAGTCAAAGCCCTTGTTCTAGGACAACATCTTCCTCATCTACACTTCTAAAGAGCTCTACAAATTCCTCTGTAGGGAAAGAGATTGTTGCAGTGGCTAATGGCTCAGATTCTTCTCCATGTTCAAATAATCCTGAAGATGATTCAACTGATTCTGCTCTTCAACTTCTGCTTGATTTTCCAATAAGCGATGATGACATGAGCTTCTTGGAAGAGAACATTGACAGCTACACAGGACAAGTGTTGTTTCCATGATTTTCTAAATTTTTATCTAATGAAAGTTTTATCTTAGAACAAAGATTCAAACTATGGCTTTTTTGTTCTTCTTATATGTAGTGATCAGAAGTAGAGATATAGTATATATGTAAATCAGTGTTAGTCTATGAAGAAGTATGAGTTATTTTAGGTTTTGATAGTTCTCCATAAACAAACAATATGATTCAATCTGAAACTGTTCACACATAAAATCAATATACAAAGTTTACACATACCATTGAAGAGAAAAGAGATATTGTTTACACTTTACAGTTGAAAGCTCATAAATTAGATAAGCAAATTTAAAGATTAGAAACATCCAGAAGTTGCCTTGGGAAAAAATCCAGTAGCTCTGTATTTAGCAGCCATTTCTTCTGCATTAAGAGTATCTTCACCACGCTTAGCTTCAATCATTGCTCTCCTCTCTTCTGCTTCTTTGTGAATAGCTGCAACCTTGTTCTTCATTTTCTCTGCATATTCTGCTTTCTTCTTCTCTAGTTGCTCCTGCATTCAAACAACACACATATCAATTACAGTTTCACTTCTCAATAAGAACAAAGTCATCTAATATCTCTTTCACTTCAACTAATAATACCTCGATCTTCTTAAGTTGGGCTTCAACAGCTGCTTTCTTTCTGTTTTCTCAAGACAGAACATCAGAGATCTTCTTCTCAGCTCTGTTACATGTAATCTGTTAGCAAACAAGACAAAAGAACCTACAATCGCAAGCCAATGATGAAAAATCTCTTACTTGTTTTCTGCTTTGCTCTTTTCACTATCTTCCCAAGCTCTGATAAATGACAACCGCTTCTCCTTTGACAAATCAGCTAGCTTAACATCTATATATCAGACAATGGAACACAATTACTCCAAACAAAACATTACAACTAGAAAGAACTCACATAGTTTTACTTTAACTCACCTCTGTCAAGCGAAGCAGACGAAGATATCGTCGGTGTAGGTTCTACAGGTTCTGTAAGAATCTCAATTCTATTAGAATAACAACATAAATAGCAAAATTCTTGACAAAGAGAGTACACACAAGCAAAAGCATGATTCTGTAAAGCTACGGTTTTTTTTATAAAGCCGTATCATTTCAAAAATTTCCATGATAAATCTCGAGACTTCAATCGAAACCAATACGAATTTCATCGTGCACTTTTATATTCAATCGCTTTTTAAGAATAACCCCAAAACCGAAAATTTATTATAAATCAGAAGATAATTAGAGAAATCAATCCATAATTCTGAGTAAAGAGAGAGATAACTTACTCTCAACAACGGCAAGGGCTTTGGAATCATCGGAAATTTGCTCCGGAGGTGGCTTTTGAACTTTCTCCTCCGTAACGTCTTTTGTAACATCAGCCGGAGCTGGAGTAGTTACTGGAACTGGAGTTTCAACCGAAGCTGGAGGTGGAATTTCAGACGGAGCTGGAGCAGGAACCTTTGCCGGAGATTCTGTGCCTAACGTTCTCTTTTGTTCTTCCGCCATTATCTATGAGCCGAAGAAACAGCGAAAGAGGTAAAAGCAAATTAATAAAAAGAAAATGAATGGTAATTTGATTAATTCGAAATATTTTCCAGCTAACATACAGTTTCTTCCTGTATTAACCGCGTTTTTAATGCTAAAATTATCTTATTAATCTAAAAAGTAATAAAATCCTACGGTTATAAAGCCACTTATCTACTGTGAATCTACGTCAACTGCGATACACATTTTTTTTTTCTTTTTGTTAACGGCAATTTTATAAAGTGTAATACTGCCCAAACCAAGGTTTAATACAACTAAATATAATCCGTCTTTCTGACAAACTTAGCGAAAGCATCAACTCTATAGTTGAAATCATGTAGGATAATCGAAAGGGAGAAAAACGAGAATAGATTGCGGAGTCGTGCAAATTCTTCTTGGTAGGGTAGAAAAGCTAACCATTCCTCCGGAGTAGCAAAAATCTGCACCACTACCTCACAGTCCGTCGACATCTATACCTCCAATGCCTGGATAGCCACCATTAATTCCATGGCCCATAGTACAGCCTCGACCTCTGTGTGTAGCGTTGATAAACTGCGGTTAACACATCGAGCACCCGAACAACACCCCTCCACCGAATCTAGAAAACGAAACCACCCTAGTCTGGTTAATCGGTATGTCGTCTTCCAGGAAACGTACACGAAACATCTGAAGCCTGTGAACTCTGAA
Source organism: Lepidium sativum (assembly GCA_023374145.1). Taxonomy (NCBI): domain Eukaryota; kingdom Viridiplantae; phylum Streptophyta; class Magnoliopsida; order Brassicales; family Brassicaceae; genus Lepidium; species Lepidium sativum. The sequence continues at coordinate 12,947 of JAKUCM010005099.1, forward strand.
TAGTTAATATTGGATCACAAATAGCTAATTTATTATATTTACTATCTATCATTATATCAATACCACTTATGCAATTAGGCCGATTTCATATTTGCGAGGTGATTGATTGTCATTTTATTTACAACTTCATTTTTTTTACAACTGATCGATACATCATTTTTTTGTCAATTCAACTTCATTATAATAAGGATGATAAAGCCAACAAAATAGCAAAGTGTTTACAAATTGGCAAACCAGATTTTGGTTTTTAGTACTTAGTTTTTAGTTTTTTCTGTAAATTTAGTTTTACAAAATCATGAATGAATTTTTTATAGTTTTTGGTTCTCAGCTTAATTTTTTTATAAATATTTTTCGTTTTAAAATGTTCTTTTTTCCATAAACCTATGAAAATACTATATTTAATTTAAGTAATAGAAAATATTGACAAGAAAAATAAAATAACTAAAAATAAAAACTTATCAAATTTCATAAATAATATTAAAATTATGCACACCAAAAATTCGTTTGTTTTTTATTTTGCTTTCCATAATTTGTTTTTCTGTTTTAATATTTTATTTCAAATTTAGTTTTCCCTAAATTTATATAAAGTATGATATTTATTTTAAATATTAATAAAATAAAACCTTTCAAATTTCACAAATAGTATGACAAATATAAAAATATGTATATATAAATTTTGTCTTATAAAAATAAATACATTGTTTCATAAATTTAATTTTATATAATATATGAATGATGACGCATACCATTACTACGACATAAAATTTGAAAAACACATACACACATTGGAAAAATATATAGTATAATTTTAATTTTATTCAAAAATAAAAAACAGACGTAAAATTGGAAAAAAACCACAAAAAATAGTTTTTGGTTTTTATGTTATAGTAGTAAAAACTGCTAAAAATAGTTTTTGTAAAAACAAAAACCAAAATCTACTCTAAACTCATACCAGTCAAGGCTAATAAACTTTGGAAAACATTTATAACCTTAAAAGCAAAAAATTAACTATGAAATTAAAAATATGAGGAATATGATAAAGTTGGTAAACAGTTTCTTCACTCTTGAAAAGTTTTTGCTGCTATTTTCAAGACTTGTGAGTTATATAGTATCAGTCAGAAGAAGATCTTCACTATATTATAAATAATTCTTTTATGATTTCTGTTTATAAAATCTATCCCAAGATTCTTTTGAGATTTGTGTTAAATTAACAAACCAAACATTTTCTTAAACAAGAAGAAACACTAACTTTGATCCATTGTTTGATGAAAGTTTTGGATCAAATCTTCCTTATGATCTTGTTCTCCCTTAGCCTTTATCCTTTGATAATTCTTTCAATGGATAATGAATTTACACTCTTCTTGTGGCTATGTGTTTCTCTGTTTAAGAAGACATGACCATTCGTCTTTTTTGTCTTGTGAACAAAAGACGTGTGTTGTGTCCTTGTTAATGACAAAAATCATTTCTTTTATAAGTACAAATGCTGTCACAACTTCAAGTAACCGTCATTCTTCATTTCACACACATTCATATATATAAATATATATATATATATACATATATATACATATATAGTTATATATATATATTTAATTGTTACCATATATATATAAATATATACTTTATATATAGAATAATAATACAATAGAATTTGGCAAGGGAGAAGGGTTATCAATACACCCGATTCTAATGCGTTAATAAAAATTGGTCTATGACGATATCATCATTTATATTAGAATCTATAAACTTAATATGAACTTAATATCTATAAGTAAACCGATAAACACATCGACCATACATAATAGAAAATATTCTTACATTCTCCCACTTGGTCGTTGTATTTGACTTAATGGTTTAATATCTATAATATGCACTTTTATATCAAGATCATTAATCCTTTATTTATCGTAGTAAAATCAGAACTGATCGAATCATGGCGGTTGCCCATCATTTAACGACAAGTTTCCTTCCATGTATCACAAATCAATTCTAACTTCACTCTTTTCTTTCTTTAATATTGAGAGAAACTTAAATCTCAAATACTCATGTCATCTTTTAACTAAAAAATGTATACATATACTATAATGATAACATGTTTAATAAAAAGCAGAAACATATATTTAAGTTAATTCAGAGTTTAACAAATATAATGAGCATAGCATAGCTAAAATAGCAAGGTCTTATCTCTAACACCCATACGCTCTACATGGCCAGTAAACGTCTTGTTTGACAATCCCTTAGTTAACGGATCCGCTACCATCATGTCCGTCCTAATGTGCTCAAAAGTTACTCTTCGTTTCTGTACTTCTTCTTTCACAGACAAGTACTTTAATTCCATGTGCTTAGCACATTTCGAGTACTAATCGTTTTTAGAAAAGAAGACAGCTATAAAATTATCACAATAAATTCTCAGCGGCTTGGCTATGTTGTCGATAATCCCAAGTCCTGAGATAAAGTTCCGCAACCACAATGCATGAACTGTGGCCTCAAAGCATGCCACAAATTCGGCCTCCATAGTGGAAGTAGCAATGACAGACTGTTTTCCACTTTTCCAAGATACTGCTTCTCCAGCTAATAGGAACAAGTAGCCAAATGTCGATTTTCTGCTATCGACACATCCAGCGTAATCTGAATCTGAATATCCGATGATCTCTAGGTTGTCGGATCTTTTGTACGTAAGCATGAGCTCTTTGGTGCCTTGCAAGTACCTGAGAACTTTCTTTGCAGCTTTCCAGTGGTCCATTCCAGGATTATTTTGATATCGACCCAACATACCAACATCAAAGGTGATATCTGGCCGAGTACATGTCTGAACGTAGTTCAAACTCTCAACCACTGATGCATAAGGAATTCTTTCCATTTCTTTACACTCCAATTCATTCTTTGGACATTGAATTTTACTGAACTTGTCTCCCTTATGAATTTGAGCTTTTCCTGCAGAGCATTTTTCCACTTTATATCTCTCTAAAATCTTATTGATATATCCTTTCTGAGACAAACTTAACAATCCTTGTGATCTATCTCGAATTATTTCTATTCTGATCACATAAGATGCCTCACCCATATCTTTCATTTCAAAGTTCTTAGAGAGATATTTATTTATATCACATAGCATGCCTATGTCATTTGCAGCAAGCAAAATATCATCAACATATAAGAACAAGATAAGGAACATGCTCCCACTGACTTTCATGTAGATACACTGATCAACAATGATCTCTACAAAACCATATGCCGTAATGATATCATTAAACTTTAAATACCATTGTCTGGAAGCTTGTTTTAATCCATATATTGACTTTCTCAGCTTACACACCATATGTTCTTTTCCTGTGACCACAAACCCTTCAGGTTGGTCCATATATACTTTTTCCTCAAGCTCTCCATTAAGAAAGGCGGTTTTTACATCCATTTGGTGAAGCTCTAAATCATAATGAGCTACCAAACCCAAAACAATCCTTAGAGAATCTTTCTTAGAAACCGGAGAAAATGTCTCTTTATAGTCAATGCCATCTTTCTGGGTGAAACCTTTACCAACAAGGTGAGGCTTGTATCTCTCAATGTTACCGTTCGAGTCATGTTTAGTCTTAAAGACCCATTTACAACCAACGGTTTTGAAACCGTCAGGCAACTCTATTAAGTCCCATACATAATTAACACCCATAGAAGTCATTTCTTCTTCTGAGGCATTTAACCACTTTTCAGAATTGTCACTTTCCATGGCTTTTCGGAATTTTTTCGGGTCTTCATCAAGGCTTAAGTCACATTCACTTTCAATAGCATAGATGACATAGTCATTTGATATGGCAGATCTTATTTCCCTTACAGATTGCCTTAAAGGTTCTTGTGGTACACTACTCTCTCCTTGAATTGTGACTGGTTCATTAACTATTTCGACACCTAGTGGAATTGTTCTTGATTGTGTTGTACTATAGTGTCATTTGACTGTGTTGCAACAATAGGAACAACAACTTGAGGTGCAATGACAGGTGATGATTCTTCAACCTGAACTTCTATAATGTGCACCTTCATTTGTTCACCACTCCCACTAGTTTGACCATTCTCAATGAACCTAGCATTACCCGTTTCAACTATTCTCGTACTATGGTTAGGACAATAAAATACATACCCTTTCTACTTTTCAGGATAGCCAATGAAAAATCCATTGACAGTCCTAGAATCAAGTTTCTTTTCATGTGGGTTATATGGCTTTACTTCTGCTGGATAATCCTAGACACGTAAATGTCGTAAACTAGGTTTCCTTCCCATCCACAGTTCAAAAACAGTCTTAGGAACTGCCTTACTAGGAACCCGGTTCAGTAAATACGTTGCAGTCTTTAATTCATATACCCATAACGAAAGAGGTAAAGAGCAACTACTTAACATACTCCTAACCATATCCATTAAAGTACGGTTTCGCCTTTCAGCTACACCATTCCACTGAGGTGTTCCGGGCATTGTGTATTGAGCACATATGCCTCTACGTTCAAGTAACTTTGCAAATGGACCAGGACATTGTCCACTTTCAGTGAATTTTCCGTAAAACTCACCGCCTCTATCAGATCTCACTACTTTTATTGTTCTTTCTAACTGCCTTTCTACTCCATCAATGAACACCTCTAGGACATCCACTGACTTAAATTTTTCATGTAGTAAATAAGTATATCCATAACGTGAATAATCATCAATAAAGGTGATGAAGTATTTTTCACAACTCCAAGATGGAGCACCAAAAGGGCCCCATATATCGGTGTGTATTAATTTTAGAAGTTGAGTACTTCTTATGGCTGGTTTCTTTGTTATATGTTTAGTCTGCTTTCTTTTAATGCAGTCTATACACAGATCTAGGTCACTAAAATCCAATGGAGGAAGAATTTCATTCTTTATCAACCTCATTATTCTTTCTTTGGAAATGTGACATAATCTCTGATGCCACAAGGAAGTTGAGCTTATGTTGGATGCACTACGCTTAAAGCCTTGATTCTCAACATTAAACAAAGATTCAGAAAACTTTATATCAAGATTGAATTTATAAAGTGAATCAAAATTTGTACCACTACCATAAAAATAATCATTTCGATACATAGAGAAAATACCATGTCCAATATTAAAATCAAAGTATAAATCGTCCAACCTACTTACGGAAACAAGATTTCTAGCACATTCATGTACGAAGAGACAACCTTCAAGATCTATATGATAACCAATATCTAAGATCAACCTATAAGTCCCAATGCCTTTAATGTGTGCCTTCATCCGGTTCCCCATGAACAAGTACTGCTCAGGTCCTCTTATGGGCTGGATCGAACTGGATCCCTGTTCAATATGAGACACATGAGTAGATGCACCAGAATCTAACCACCAAGTATTTTAGGCACTTCAATAAGGTTCAATTCAGAACAAACATATAAATGTTGTGTATCTTTCTTATCGAATCATGCCTTTCTTTTTAGACAGTCTTTCTTGAAGTGTCCCATTTTCTTGCAAAAGAAGCACTTCCTTTCCTTTTGGATTTGACTTTCGGGTCGTTTCATGAAAGTTTTATCCTTCTTTTTGTCCTTAACACTTGATTTCTTTCTGCTGCTGCTGGCACTTCCAAGGTCTGCGAGAAGAGCAACTTGGTCGTTCAGCTTGTTTAATCTCCCTTCTTCTTGAACGGGCATAGCCTTCAATTCCTGATAGTTCCATTTATCTTTAATGGTGTTATAATTCACCTGGAACTGGCTAAACTCAAGAGGTAAAGAGTTCATAACGAACTAGACCAAGAAGGGCTCATCAACTTTCATTCCCAAGGCCGTTAACTTCGATGCCAAGTTAGACATGTGGGTCACATGATCATGGATTGGTTGGGACGAGTCAAACTTTTTCGTACTTAGCTCACTCATGAGACTTCCTACATTCGACTTGTCCGCCAATTCCGATTGTGAACACTCCTTCATTTTTGTTACGAATTCCCTAGCTTTCTTAGTCTTAGGCATAGATGGCTTAATACTTTCTGCCATCGTCAATCTCATGAGGTTCATATTCAGCCTGTTAGATCGCTCCCAAGTCTAATAGCGAGACTTATCAGCTTTGGAGCTATCAACTGTAATGGCTGGAGGCACCTCATCAGTGAGTATAACATGATCCAAAGACATTACACCTAGTGTGAACCAAATCTGTTCAGACCACTCCTCATAATTCAGCGCATTGAATTTCACGACAGAGTTAGCAGATGCGTACATACTAGACGAAGCTGCAAATCGTTAGTGCTTTGAGACTTTTATACAGATTCTAAATTTTGTAAATTTTCAAGCATGAGTTTAAGCAACCTTTCACTATAATTGATGCTTTGTTTTGATTTTTTTTTTATAATACTTTTATAATTAATCAAATTACACATATAAATCAACATATATGTTACCTTTGGGTAAATATACTATTGACCATAGTGGAAATAACTAATCTTTTCATATTATTAAATATAACCAATGATCCACCTTTGGGTAATATCCAAGAATATAACTAATAATTTAATTGATCATTAGAACTTTTATGTCATTTTAGCATCTCTTTAATCATGATCAATTAATAATTTTACTTTATCATTTACATATAATATTGACAAGACCATTTTTGTGATTAACATGCCACATACAATATAAACATTAAATTTTAATGGGTAATTTCCATTATATTGTATTAATATTTCATAATACAAATATCCTAATTTATAAAACGCAGCGGAAACTTTAATTTATATATATATATATATATATATATATATATATATATTATCTAATGCATTAACATTACATTACGGTCATTAACATTTGTATTAACCTTTCATAATGCATGAACATTATATAATAAGCCATGTGGTTTACGTAACTATATATTATATATATAGTTCATACATAAACATATTTCAATGCACAGAACGTGACTTACACAACATTATGATAATTACTTTCTTTACGAACACACTATTATAATGACTGTTACTTGAAGATCAAGTAACTTCTATGAATGCATTCAAACGGTTACATGCATGCATTTATCATTTCTATTTCATTTAAACGATTATGTCCGTAAATGTTAACCAATTACATAACTATTAATTTTGGCTAGATTCTACATGCATGTAATTGATGTGAATATCATGATTGAAATTAATTGGATCCAACATCAACATTAACGTAACGTGACATTGTTCATACGATCAAATGAGTTAACAAACCATGAATCCTCTTTAAAATCAATTACAATCACAAATTTATCTATGTGAACTAAACAAATCTAGATTGCTCTGATACCAAATATAAATTATCCTTTTATGATTTCTGTTTATGAAATCTATCCCAAGATTCTTTCTAGATTTGTGTTAATTTAACAAACCAAACACTTTCTTAAACAAGAAGAAACACTAACCTTGATCCATTGTTTGATGAAAGTTGTGGATCAAATCTTTCTTATGATCGTGTTCTCCCTTAGCCTTTATCCTTTGATAATTCCTTCAATGGATAAAGAATTTACACTCTTCTTGTGGCGGTGTGTTTGTCTATATGTTTAAAAAGACGTAAATGTTCGTCTCTTTTGTCTTGTGAACAAAAGACGTGTGTTGTGTTCTTGTTAATGATAAAACTCATTTCTTTTATAAGTACAAATGCAGTCACAACTTCAAGTAACCATCATTCTTCTTTTCACACACATTCATATATATATATATATATATATACATATATTATATATATATATATTTAATAGTTACCACATATATATATAAATATACTTTATATATAGAATAATAATAGAATAGAATTTGGCAAGGAAGAAGAGTTATCAATACACCTGATTCTAATGCGTTAATAGAAACCGATCCATCACGGTATCATCATTTATATTAGAATCTATAAACTTAATATGAATTTGATATCTATAAGTAAACCGATAAACACATCGACCATACATAATAGAAAATATTTTTACAAGTCATCGTCTATAGTACTACTTCGATATTTAGCATTCAGCGATGATAGAGTTTTCATCAATGCCTAAAAAGTATTCCTAACTTTTACAAGATCCATCAACATAACATTATATTAATATCGTATTCAAAAAATCCTTTGGATAAAATATATCTATAATCATATATTTCAACGTCCAAATTGTATCATACGTAAGTACTGAAATTTTGAAGAAAGATTTGCAATTTGAGTATTTGACAAAAAATATTTCTCTGCCCTGCGTTGTGAGAATTTAAAAGGCCAAATTGACGAATGAAAGTTATTAAGTGGAATCTGCCTAATTCAAGTCCATCCAACCTAAATTATTGATCTTAATTTACGTATGAGTTTGAGACTTATTGAGGTTCACTTGTAGTTGTAGGTTATTCGAAAATATTGGCGTCTGAGAATGAGCCACGTTAATCTCATATGATATTTTTTTTTTGTGGTTAAATACAAATATGACACGTCAGCTGAGCCATTGAGTGTAAAATTTTGATTTGATTATTACCTTTAATATTCAAAGTTGTTATCTAAAACAGAAATATTTATGATAAAAATCAAAGTCGTTAAAAACAATGCATGAAGTGTGTAGACTATAGAGACTAGAGTTGGGGGAGTTAGGTTAACTAGGTGGTCTAGTGATATTATTAAAGAACAATATAGATTAGGTTTTTCTGGGTAACCTAAAATATATATTACAGTTGAAGAAACTTACGTACGTGCACACCAGCCAAACCCTTAGCTTAATCGCAAGTCAAACATAAAGATACTGAATGAAGGATTTGAAAACATTTGAGATGGTTTCGTATTAATACATATTTCTCCCATTGGTCTTTGGTTTGCTCCATTCTTCTTTTCATTGTTATCTCTGTAATATAAATAAATAATGGAGATAAGTAACGACGAAGAACATCACAAAAAGGTGCCGTTTAGTCGTAAAACCATCATGAAAGCTACTGTTTTGAACCTTTTGATCATCGTTTTTCTATTCATATCAGCTCTTCTATTAGCATTCCTTGGCTTTCGCAATTTTGTAAGTTTCAACATCAAAAACCCTACCACGGAAAATAATCAAATAGCCACGACCTATTCACAATTTGCCGTGATTTCTTTCCTTGCTGCGATTCAAACACTTGTTCTCCTGCTGTCTTTTTATTTTATTTTTTTGTTTCAGAATGGTTTTGCAGGTTTAAAGGTATTAACAAAAATAAACGAACAAAAATTTCCTTACAAATGCGATGACGTGAAGAGCAAGTCACATCGAAACCAATTTCCTTTGTCTCAAACTCGCGCCATAAGATTTAATCCCAACCGTTTACAACAATCCACGTGTCCTTCATACTTCCGTTGGATTCACGAAGATCTACGGCCATGGAAACAAACGGGAATTACTAAAGGAATGATAGAGAAAGCGAGTAGAACGGCGCATTTTAGATTGGTTATCGTTAACGGGAAAGCGTACGTTAAGAGATACAGAAAATCAATTGAAACGAGATGATTTTACTCTGTGGGGAATTCTACAGTTGTTACGGTGGTACTCAGGGAAATTACCTGATCTCGACCTTATGTTTGACGCTGATGATAGGCCTGTCGTCCGATCTGTTGACTTTTGGAGTCAACGAGAGAAAGAACCACCTCCACTTTTCCGTTACTGTTCTGATGATGCTAGCTTGGATATTGTCTTCCCCGATTGGTCCTTCTGGGGCTGGTAATTAACCAAAACTGGGCTTTTTGTTATTCATAGACCCAATATTTATTATATGGGCTTTTAATGGGCCAGGGCTGAAGTGGGTATAAATCCATGGGGAAATTCGCTGGAGGCAATAATAAAAGGGAATAATATGACGCAATGGAAGGAACGCGTGGCGTATACCTATTCGAGAGGCAATCCTTTTGTGGACCCTACAAGACGAGATCTTCTCAAGTGTAATGTTTCAGAACATGAAGATTGGAATACTCGATTATATATTCATGTTTTTTTTTTGTTTTTCAGAAATTTCATAATTAATTTAATATTTTTTTGAATTTTAGTCTATGATAATGGTTTTAAAGGATTGGGGATAAAGAATCAAAAGAAGGATTCAAGAACTCCAAACTAGAGAACCAATGCACCTATAGGTAAAAAAAAACTATCACTATGCATTTACTATTACGTATTCGACAGTTCTGTTTGTCCGGTAAAAAGTTTTGGTAGACATTAGTTATGTCAAGATTTTTTTTTCAGATTTCGAATTTTTTTTTTGTCGTATATAATTTAGTTTGAGGAAGTGTTTTTATTCAAGTGGTTGAATGTTGGTTTTACTGCTTTCCTACTCGAGTTTGATTCCAAAGGAATCATTGAATGTGAGAGATTGTCATAGATTAAAGCTTTTTGACGGACATTATTTTTGTCAAGAATTTGATCAGAGTTTAGAGATTTTGTTGTGATATATAATTTGATTCTATAACAGATACAAGATATACATAGAAGGATGGGCATGGTCGGTTAGTGAGAAATACATAATGGCATGCGATTCAATGACATTATATGTAAAACCGAGATTCTATGATTTTTACTCACGAGGAATGATACCATTACAACACTATTGGTCGATTAGAGACGACTCCAAGTGTAAATCTCTAAAATTCGCCGTACATTGGGGCAATAACCACATTCAAAAGGTCATGTAGTAAAAGTCTTTTCACACAATTGACCTCAATAGTTTGTTTCGTATCAATCTAATCCTGATTTTTCTTGTAGGCTCGTGAGATAGGAGAAGTAGGGAGTGGATTTATAAGAGAAGGGGGTGAATATGAAGTATGTTTATGACTACATGTTCCATTTATTCAAAGAGTACTCGAAGCTATTGAAGTTCAAGCCGGAGATTCCTTTGGATGCGGAGGAAATCACACCAAATTCTATGGGATGTCCATCGACAGGGCGGTGGAGAGATTTCATGGTTGAGTCTATGGTAATGTCTCCAAGTAAAGATGCTCCTTGTGAGATGATTCCTCCTTATGACCCTCTAGTTTTAAAAGAGGTTCTTGAGAAAAAAGCTAATATAACACGTCAAGTTGAGTTGTGGGAGGATCAATACTTTCAAGATCTTACCAACAAATCTTAAATTGTTGTTTTATATTTTAATTTATTTTTTACGTATAAGACTTAGAAATGCAGTCATAGCTTTTGAAAATATTGCTTTAAACTCATGTTAAAGTGGGAAAATGTGTTTATCTAATGCTCGATTTTTTTTACGAGAGTTCCATTAATAAAGTATGTCATAATTATACGTGATATTATTTATGATTTAGGAGATGTTTTGAACTATGAACTGATTTTATCGATCCAATTGCTAAATAGAAATATTATACTAAAGTTGGACATGGAAATAAAGTTTTGAAATCTCGTTTTAAATTTGGGTTAAAATGGGAAAGTGTCTTTGATCAGATGATCTATTTTACGATATTTTTTACTAGAGTTTAATTTAAAAAATAGTGTAATCTTGTATGATATTATTTAGGATTTAAGAGAATTTTTGGATTGATCGTTGGGGAAAGAAAATTTTATGTTAAAATGTTATATTAGAAAAAGAAAGATTCTAACAGGCTTACCTGCGTAAGTAATAAATTAAGTGTTTCCATTGTTATGCAGTTAACGAGGAGTTGACAATCTAATTAAGGTTACTGTTACGGATTCCTATACCTTAATCACGTGACGGTGACATTTATGTATATCTAAACCGAGGTCTCAGGTTTATTATATGATTATGTGTATTTAATTTCAAAAGAATACCAATATTATTCACTTTACAAATTAAGAAATGTATTAATTAGCTGACAAGCAAAGTAGAGACTGAAGGAGTTTGACTTAACTGTCGGTTTACTTTAAGTTCTCAATGAAGCCTTAATAAGGCAGTAATCAAAACTAATCCTATATACTTAAGCTTAAACTTATGTTTACTTATCAAACTTATAGAATATAAAAGGTGAAACCTTAAATACTATAGATCTTCTCATCTTTCGTTTGATCTTTATTCGATGACAGAGATCACACAAGTGGCTCAGTTCACAGGAGATGATCATCGAAAGAAGCAAAATCCGATTGTGGCAAAGACATGGGTCACATCAACAATCTTCATCTCTGTCTTCTCCATCATCATCATTGGAGCTTCTGTTTTTCTGTTGGACATGGTAAACATAATTATTTCTTAAGCTTTAACAAAAAAACACACACTTATCTCTTTGTTCCATTAATATAAGGAAAATACCCCAAAAATACAGCAACTAATCAACATTTTCTAAAATAATACACCAAGTTTTCTTGATCTAAAAAAATACACATTTCTACTACTATTTTAATATAAAAAAATTCAAAATTTTAAAATTACCCTATGTCGATTATTAAATGGATAATAATACACATTCTAAACAAATCTTTGTATTAAAGCATTAGACATTTTTATTTTGGCAGTGTTATAAATTTTAAGATAAAAATTAACCAAAAGTTTATAAATAATTTTTTTAAGGTGGATATTGTTAGAGACTTTTATAAAAAAATTCAAAACTAATGAAAATTTATTTGAATAAATCATAAAAAAACTAAAACAAATAAAAATTTATCGGGTACAAATTTGTTTTTTGATTCGGTTCCGGTTTAGGTTTGCATTCAGTTTTCCGGGTACATAGATGTAGAACCCATTTCTAATGTTTTGTCGGGTTCGGTTCCTCTAATCCGATATTTTATTTTTTTGATCTAAGATTTATTTGGATATTTATATTTTGTTGGATATGATTCAGTTTGGTAGAGATCGAGTTCATGTTCGAGTATTTTTATATAAAAATTCCCAACTAAAAAAGTTTTAATAGAAAAACTAAAAGTTGGTTTTTGATTTGGTTCCGGTTTGGGTTTGGTTTTTCAAATACATTAATTAAGAACTCATTAGGGTATTTTGTCGGGTTCCTTTCAGATTCACTTTCTCTAATTCTGGTTAATTTCAGTTCTGTTTCTGGTCCTCTAAAATAATATTCAAAATATCAATATGGGTGTAAGAACCAAATGAACACAGATCTAAAAAAATATCAACTCCCACGCTATAGCGTGGGTATTATTTTGGCAAATGTTAGTTAGTTGGTGTATTTTTTGAGTTTTTTTCCATTAATGTAATATATATACGTGTAATGTATTTCTGAAAATGTCAAATTCTGCCTTTGTAAAATAATGGTAAAAGATATGAATATGTCATGTGAATGTAGTGAAGTGCAAAAACAGTATATAGAAGTGAATACAATATTAAGAAATAGCAAATGACAATTCTCGACAAAATAGAAGTGGTGTTCGCCGAGAATTTTTAACCTCACAAACAAATTTTGTCGAGATTTTATGATTTCTTTTTATAGAATTTGCTCATAATTCGTAATTAACATTTCTTTGGTTTATAAATATAGTTTGTATTAGGTGAGAGTAGAGTCCAAATATCAACAATATTCATAAGGAACAGCAACAAGACAAAGACAAGTAGCCACAAGATCCGGATCAAGTATCCATTAAACTGCACATCCAACGGCAACAAGACACAAACATGTCCTTCAAATTATCCAAACAAGTTGGATCCAGAGATCACTTCCTCAGAATCTTGCCCTGACTACTTCAGATGGATCCAAGAAGACCTAATGATATGGCAAAAGACAGGGATCACAAGAGAAACATTAGAGAGAGCAAAACCACATGCTCATTTCAGGCTAGTTATAAAGTCAGGAAGATTATATGTTGATCAATACGAAAAAGCATTTCAAACAAGAGATGCGTTCACAATTTGGGGAATAAGTCAGCTTCTGAGAATGTATCCTGGTCAAGTCCCTGATCTTGAGCTTCTCTTCCTCTGCCATGATAGACCTGCCATTTGGAAAAGATACTTTAAACAAGAGGACAACCCAACGTGGCCTCCTCCGCCGTTGTTTCACTATTGTGGTCACCGTAATGCATACGACATCGTTTTCCCTGATTGGAGCTTCTGGGGTTGGTACGCAAGTGTTTTAAGTAATCAAACCATTTGAATGTTCGGTTTTTTTGACATTTTTTTATCAATATTTTTTGGATCCAAAGCTTATCTAGTCAAACCGGTTATATGACCGTTAACCCCATATAATTAAATCTATTAAAAAATTTCATTATAAGAAAAACAAAATATATATTTTAAAAGCATCATTTTCTAATTCGTGTAAAATAGTTTAGATGATTTTTTAGAGATGTATTTGGTCAAATGATTAAATGTCATATCTGCTTCATTCTCTATCGGATTTTGATTTGTATTTCGCTTACGTGATATTGTTAGGGGTTTAAGGGTTTTTGTCAATTCTATTGCTTAAAAAATTGTTTTACAAGCCAAATTCTCCTGAACCAAAAACCCTATAACGTTAAGTTACATGACTTTTTGAAATCGATTTTTGATTAGATAAATGTAGAGTGATCAAAGAAATTTCCTTATTACTAGATTTTGTTTTCCTCATATAATCAATATTTAAAATTTGTTTTGATTCTGTTGTTAATTATCATTATAGGCCGGAGGTGAACATAAAGGAGTGGGACAGTTTATCGAAGGCGATAAAAGAAGGGAACAAAAAGGTGAAATGGGAAGATAGAGTTCCTTACGCTTATTGGAAAGGCAATCCAATGGTTTCTATTACAAGACGAAACTTTATGAAATGTAACTTTTCGGACAACTATGATCCAATGGTTCGTCTCTATAAACAAGACTGGAGGAGGGAGATTAGAGCAGGATATAGAGGATCAAACTTAGAAGACCAATGCACTCACAGGTTTTTTTACATATATATGCAACCAGATTGATATATATATATATATATATATTATATTAAGAAAAGACAATTTTAAGATTTGGGTTTTGGTTCACTAAGGTACAAGATTTATATAGAAGGGAACGCATGGTCAGTGAGTGAGAAGTACATATTGGCATGTGATAGTATGACTCTATTGATTAAACCAGAGTTTTATGATTTCTTCGTAAGAAGTATGATTCCGATGGAGCATTATTGGCCTATTAGACCTCAAAATTGTGGTGATCTCAAGTTTGCTGTTGAATGGGGCAACAATAACACGGACAAGGTAACTAACTAAAAACTTGTATCTAAAATATGATATGTAAACTAGGCGGTGGTAGTCTAGTTGTACTAGGACAGAGACATCATGGTGTAAACTCGTAGAAGTTGTAGGTTTGATGCTTCCTAGGAACTCCAAGTATCATTTTTTGTCCAACCGGACACAAGTCTCATGAACATTGCTAGCAGTTTCCCACGAACTAATGGATTTGAAATTAGTTGGGTGGTAAAAGATTAACAAAAAAAAATGATCTTGTATATGTTTTCTGCAATTTTTGCCAACCTCATAATTGTTTTATGACGGCTTTAATCAAGGCACAAGCTATAGGGAGACAAGGAAGTGAATACATGATGAAGAACCTAAAGATGAACTATGTGTACGATTACATGTTGTATGTGTTGCAAGGTTATGGAAAACTGATGAAATTGGATGTGACTGTGCCTGAAAATGCGACTGAAATGTGTTCGGAGACCATGGGTTGTCCGATTACTGACGGTGGTTTGATTAGGCAGTGCATGGACGACTCGTTGGTTATGTCTCCAAGCGTCAATCCGGCTTGTGATTTGCCTCCATCTTATAAAGATGATGAGCTCAAAATGTTTCTTGAGAAACGAGAAAGTGCCCGAGAGAGAAGTTGAGAAATGGACAGATGAGTACTGGGAGGTCCAGAAGAATATTTTTCAGCACTGAAATTATAAATGTAAAAAGCACAAACGAACAGAAAATAAATTTTAGTGGAAGTCGTTATATCAAATTACTTCAACTTGATCCATTTAAAACTTGTAACAGCCCGTAAGAAAAGATGATGAAAGATGTAAGGTAGTTATGTAGTACCATAAAGATTGATGAAATATATAGATTGTTGACGGCGATACCATTAAATACAAATGTTAGGTGGTCGTTAAATAATGGGTAAAATTGTCTTTACTCGATACCTAGGTAACAATACATAACAAACATACATATGTATAAAAACCTACATAACGTACGTATCAAAACCTACATAACATACGTATCAAAACCTACTAAAAGTAAATCAAAATCTACATGAAATTACTTAAAACCTACACAACTAACCAAAACCTACATCACATATCAATAACTATATCACATGTACAAAACCTACATGTTGTAGCAAACCCACATTACGTAAATCAAAACCTACATGAAGCAATTCAAAACATACATTACGTGTAGCAAAACCTATTTCACATAGCAAAAACCTACATTACGTGTAGCAAAACCTAAATAAAGTGATTCAAAACCTATATTACGTACCAAAACCTACTTCACATAGCAAAACCTACATTATGTGTAAAAAAACCTACATAAAGTGATTCAAAAACCTACATTGCGTACCAAAACCTACTTCACATAGCAAAACATACATAACGTGATTCAAAACCTACACAACAAACCAAAGCCTACATCATGTGTTTGGAACAAAATCTACATCTGCCACAGTTTTTCTCCTTCTACGTGCGAGTGACGTATAATTTCTCATTAATGGCAGTTTCGTAATATTTAATTTATTTTCAAACGAAAAGGTAAAAA
>JAKUCM010005100.1:0-34797 GCA_023374145.1 Lepidium sativum
TGTAACAACTTTGCTAAATGTAAGATCTATTAAATGTTGTGAGAATTGTATCTTGTCTATTTCCTTGTGAGATGACTGGTAATATTTGTCTGAAATCTTCACCTAACAAAATTGTCTTTCCCCCAAATAGTTTCGATTCTGCATATGCGTCGGGTAAAACTCATAATATATCTTAATGTGCGATTTAATGCTTCAAAAGTGTGACGATGTGCCATTGGTGCTTCATCCCATATGATTAGATCTGCTATCTCATCCAATTCTGTGAGTATTGTTCTTGGTTTAATATCACACATCGAGTCTTCATGGAGATCTATTGCTATTTTAAACCAAGAATGAGCAGTTCTTCCTCCTAGTAGAAGTGTTGCAGCTATACCTGAAGTTGCAACAGGGATGACTATACATTTTTTAGACCGGAGTTTGGAAATTATTTTCCTATAAATATAGGTTTTTCCAGTACCACCTAGGCCATTACGAAAAATATTCTTCCTTTGCAGTTGATGATTGAATCCATGACTGCTTCGTATATGGCAAGTTGCTCTTCATTTAGGTTGGACAAAAATTAAATGTGGTTATCTATTTCTTCATCTTTGTTGTAACTTAACTCCTTCCTTACCATTGAGTTCCTTAAGTTGTTGAGGATGTTTTTCTCTGGCAGTGGCATGTTTGGGAAATCTATAAGCGATTTATCGTTTTCATTAAGAAGCTTTTGTATTTCCATCAAAGTATATAGTTCAACTTCTTCGTCTGTTAAGCGTAAGTCTGTCATGCCGAACCTTTTACTTTGTAAGTATAATATATCTCCAGCCAAACTTTTCCAAGTATGAGTCCACAATTTCAGGGGGTCACTAACTTTGCAAAATAGTAACATAACCACAAAAAACTCGCATAATTAGGTAGCAATAGCCCATTGTGATGCTCTAACCATTGCCTTATGCCATTCTTTATCTCCATCTAAGAGGCCCATAACATAACAACTTTCCTTGAGACTGTTATATAGAACTCCACCAACTGTTTTGATATCATCATAGCTTGTACAACCTTTTGATGTGAGTTACCATCATTCGTAGGTAGTATCGTTCTCCACTTATTGGGTGCATGTTAACTATCCTACCAATGCTCTGTCCTTGTTTTTGCTTGGACCATGTCTTCGTACTATTATTCCAGACATAATGAAGAGGTAATTGTAGATAGCTCAATTGATATGTTGTTGGGTCCTCCTTATTGGTTTCCATCCACTGGGTAAACATTGTGTTTGATGCCACCGTTCTCCTCACAACATTCTCAGGATCTTCATTCTCATCGAATATTAAATTTTGCTCACTCTGAAGATGTATAGTAATCTTTTGGACTGCTGGGATTTGATGATGTATATCAAAAGGAAATATACGCCCAATAGCCTCACATGCTGATAAGTATCGACATTCTTGGTAGATTTTTATTTCATTGAATTCCATGTGTTCTTTTTCTTGAAGATGTCCCTCTTGTAATGAAGATTGGAATGCAATGGTGGCTTTCTCGACTCCTTTGGTGATGTACTTGAAGAGATATTTGATAGCTTTTGAAGTATTGCACCACTCAATATTGATATGCGCTTTAAATTTTTTCAGTAAAATCCATATTATATGGGAATTACATATCGGTTGTCAAGCCTTATTCCACTTTTGATAACACATTTTTCGTTATCATCTTTTCTTCGGTAAATAATATACCCTTACTCGTCAATACTTGTACATTCAGAAAATTGGCGTGGATACATTATTGAACATCTCCCATTTTCCATGCAGACATTTTGGGGCCGGTCATCGCCACATGGACCATGCATCATATGCTTTTTAACCAACTCATATCCTTCAGGGTCTTCTCTTTGAGTTGGTACCTCTACTTTTATGATTTCATCAATGTAAGAAACAGAGAAGTCATAGATATCCACTTTTAACCAAAGAAGGACATGTGCATGTGGTAGGCCTCTTTTTTGAAACTCAATCGTGTAGACAACTATTACATTACATATTTATTTAACCTAATTAGATGGGAGTTAATAGTATTGTTGGTAATTTTACTTTATATTTGTTTTGTGGTTTGTTTACCTGCTTGAAGTGGGCCGAAGAATGTCCCTTCCTTTAGATTTGCTACCAATTCGTCTAATTTCATTTTAAACACGAAGGCTAGTTATATCAGGTCTTTCATGTGGTGAGTCATGTTCATAAGCTTACAAATTAGTATTGTTTTCATCCCAACTTGGATATGTTGTTATAGTGATAAAGAGGTGTGGATTCCCATATGTACGGCAAATTACCATTGCATCATGATAATTCCCAATCATGTATCTTGGACCTCCTCTGAATGATGATGGCAAAATAATTCCCTTCCCAAATGATTTTGAATTAGCATCACCTTTTCCAATTGCGTCGCATACATTATTATAAAGGTCTGCTCGAAGTTTCTTTTGGTTGTTTCTAATGTACTTTAATCGCTGATCTTCAACACATGTATAGGCGTCGATAACATATTGTTAGGACAAACGACCTCCTTTTATGATGGTTTTTCCTGCACACAAACTTGTTTGGATATATGGTAGGCATAAAACTCTCGTATAGTGACATTTGCTGGTTTCATTGTCTGTGTATTGTCACTAACATATGGAATGCCAAAGTGGAATTCACTTTCTCCGTAGTGGAACAACATTGGGTATTGTAGAGCTATATAAATGGGGATGTAGACAGCTTATGTGTTGGAGTTGTGATGTCTTGTACTGGATAATTATATCTCGTTCACCGAAATCTCCGACAATCAAGCCTGCTATTTCATCTGCAGTGGGTAAATCATATTGTCTGCCACTCCCAATGGTTCCAAAGTCGTATGGTGAATTCCTCAGTATTTCCTGACTCATACTTGTCCCTAGTCTTTATTGTACTCTTTAGCAAGCCAGATTATACTCATCTAACATGCCGATTAAATTTTCCAACACTTTTTCTTGAATTTTTGGCGGACCATTCTTTCTTGATATTGTGTTGATACGGTTTTGGACTTCGTTTGCAGTATCGTAAATTTATAGTTGCCCAAATTGTGGTGGTTTTCCTTCAGGTGGTAGCAGTGATCCTAATCGGTGGTGTATTTGTCCTTGAATTATGAATGTCGGTGGACCAGAGCTTAACATCACCGAATGATTCGAATTGAGCACGACAGATGTGAAAGCTAACATTGCGTTAAAATTTTTAATGGTGTCTTTGAATTTGGTGAATCCATTAAGGTTGCAAGAGGTTATGGTGGCTCTTGTATAGGAGGTAAAGATATTTTTTCTTTTTGGCAACATAAAAAATAATGGTTTCCCTTGTTTAGTTTTGTGAATAGCTTCTGCTTCTCAGACTAATACATGACATGAAGGACACTCCAAGAGATTGTTGTCACTTCTTTTTCGCTTGTTCTATTCTTTTTTGGTGGTTAATTGTTTTTCCTATAAGTGTACTTTAACAATGTTTAAGTTTTCATATATAGTAGTTAGTCTAATTTTTTTATGTCCTTTAATTGCTTTAAATATGAACTTTATGTAAAAAAATTTGAATACTTACTTGTATGAGTTTGGTGGTGTCTTTTGGCTCTTAGTATTTGTAGTCGTCTTTACCTTACTTGTCTGCAAATATCTGGTGTTTTTTTTATATTTCAACTTAGTAAGCGTTTCTTTATGGGATGGTGTGTCATTTGTAATGATAGAAATAAGACATTTACCTTTGGAGCTTCTAGTGGTGTTTGGTATTCCTGTATGAATGAAGATACTTGTTATAGGTGATTCATAATGGTACAAACTAAAGACAATGATTATTTTAATTCATAACATACGAAGGTTTGGTTCCTGCAACGGCTGCACTGTTTTGAAATTATTTGAAGACATTGATATCTTTTGATTTGTTGGGTGTGTTTTTCCCTTTCGTGGAGACATTGATCAAATTACTGTTGGTGAACCTGTTAGTGTTGAGAGAGGGAGGTAAATGTGAAATAGAGTGAGTAAAAATTGTAAGAGTGCGTGAGGGAATGAAATGTAGAGTGAAAAGCTCTTGAAAATGTGGCAAAGGTTATATCGTTAGAAAGTGGAAACATTACAGTATACAACATATCGATTTAAAAGTATAGACTTACACTTTTTTGAGGAAACCAAGTCTCCTAGATTGGAAAAATAGTACCGGTACAACTTAGCGCTTAGCTCTCTGGAAACAAAAGTGCGATGTATTAGTTCGGAGAAATATGTTAGAATTAGATTTGTAGACCGAGGCGATAACTACTTACAACAGTGTAAGAACTTGCAGGAGGGGGAAGTAATAAAATAAAATAGGAGTGAGATATTCTCGACGATGGAGAATAGTAATGGAGAGGTTTGTAGTTTGAATGAGTTCCTACAAGATAATAATTCACAACATAATAATTCAATTACGCTACATAAAAAGACATTAACTCACTTCCACTACTAGCTTTAATCATCATATATACATTTCTCTCTAATTGACATGTATCCGTTTCTTATAGTAAAAATAGAATTTAAGGAAAAAACATTAAAATACAATTTTTTTTCAAAAAGGTAATTTGAAAAGCCTTACGAAATAATGATTAATATATTTTTATAGATATGTAGTTAATAAAGAAACCTAAAAATCCAAATGGTTTTACGGTTATACTCCGAACCAAAACCGAGACCGAGTTTTTAAAAATAATAGTAGATATGTAGTTTTGAGTAAAACCAAAACAAATCGATTCACCTATTTATGGTTCAATCTGGTTAGGATTGTTTCCGGGTAATTTTTTTTTGCCCACCCCTAGTGATTGGAGTTTTTTTCTCGTATTATGCAGTGTCATAATGATGGGATAAATACAGTTGCGTTCAACGAAATAATTTACGCAGCCATTACTTTCTTTGAACACATTTTTTGAACAAAATGGTACTGAGTTTATGAATTGTACTCTTTCAACACAAAGTATGGAATTTAAAATCTTTGACCAATGCAGTTAAAGAAAGAAACGTAATTGATTCATGAAAGCTAGAGTCTTTAATTTATTATGGACGAAATTCAAGAATTGAGAATAACAAAACCAAGTAGCATGGAGATAGTAATTTAGGTAACTTAGGTTGTGAAAACAATCATTCGTAACGTATTTTTTGGATTTCTTATTGTCCTCTATTTCAAAATTAGGTAGCTTGATGCTCTCTTCTTTCCTACTTTGTTTATCCTTGCTTGATTTGCCCTGTTTTTTTTAGAAAACTATATTAATTTCAATCTACAATTTGTGGAGAATGAGAAGGTACGTTTGTAGTACAGAAACTACCTCCTCGAGTAAATTGTCTTTGAGAATCCTAGAGAGAGTGAATGTTTGGTTCGATGCTTTAAAGTTGTACTTTGTGATTCGGACTTGAAATTCCATTTGTTTCCCAACAATTTCGTAAAGGATTTGTGGTATGACTGGAAGATTAGAAGCATCTTGGTCTTTCATTTCCTGTTTGAATTCTCATTTAATAGAATGTATAATGGTCGCTATTTTAAATTTTTTTTTAGGCGAATCATATACTTAAAAGGTTACCTCCGATAGCATGAGCTTTTCTGCTGTGGTGTGTGTTAGTTTTCTAACATCTCGATCGAATAAAAGAGATATAGCTGCTGACTCAGAATGTTTGACCTCTAAGTCTACTCTAAACCTGGTAAGAAAAGAATATTGTAAGTAGGGAGAAAGAGGGGAGTTGGTGGGCATAGTATAATAGTATAATAAGCTTGATTATTTTACAGAGGAGATACCTTGCAACTTCAGTTATGATGGTTTTTGGAGAAGAATAGCATGTCAAGATCTCGTGGTAACTTTCTAATTTCCTTGAGCATGAAGTGCATGACAAATATTTATATCCATTACAGGTAGAAATGGCAGTGATTTTAGCTTGGCAAATCACCTCTCGTTCCTTGAGGATAAAACTCATTCCATTATTTTGTTTTTCCTTTTAAAGACGTAGGTAAAGTAGTAACTATTAAATACCTCGGTTACTCTGCTCGATATGTATTCCACCATTTTATTAACATCCCAAGTTTCCATACTTGCTAATACATTTTTTTCTTGAAGGATAACATGTGTTGAGGAGTTCTTTTCTATTCCCATTCTGCATTGTAGAAGTAGTTATAAATGTATCAGGGGAGTAGTAACATATTCAAATGGAGAGCAATGAATATTGACATTATACATTTGTCAGAGAGATTATTTATCTTTTCATGAACTCTTCTATAGCTTGTAAGCCATAATTCATATATATTTTTGTTTAGCTGCTTGAGTTTAAGTAGAGTTTCCCTGTAATTTATTATGAACACTTGTTTGTGGATGCAAGAGGGTGGAACATGAAATCATGGGTGTGGAGAGATGTAGTGAGAATGGAGAAACGTAGGCAGTATTTATTAGTAATAATGTACATTCCAAATTTGAACTCATACGTTAAACCTCATAAGTTTAAATTACTATGTGGACAATTGTAATAGAAATAAAAGGGCAATTGTTGTAAGTACAAATTGATTGCAAACATTATTGGGGTTGTTTTGTTACCTATGAAGGTCTTTGGGTTCAAACAAGTCAAGACAACAACACCTTTTTTACCATCTGTGTCATGGAGTGCTATATGAAAAGCCGAGGCTTGTCCATCCCAAAGGGTGATGCAGACTGTACTATTCTTGTTGGAACATAATTTAGAGAAGATGTTATTATAGATGTCGGAATAATTAATGTTCGTAAGATTAGAGACGAACTCTTCAAGAAAGAGTAGTAGGATAATGTCTTCGACGTTAGAGCCTTTAATTTCTTGTATTTGTCCCACCACATCTATACAGTAGAGAGGACATCGAAAATATAGATAAAATTTTAATGTATAGAAATATTGATAGGGAATGAATTTAATTACCAAACAAATGACTGTTAGTATCCACGAATGTTTGGAACTGTTTTGAAGTTTGGAGACAAAATTTCTCGGTTTTGATCAATGAAACTTCGTTATCTACTTTCTTGATGGTAGTTGTATCAAGAAACCGGAGAGTAGATGGATGATTTGTAATCTTGTAGTGAGAATAGCTCGGGACAACCTCAAAGTTGTTAAGTATATAAATGTTGCCTTCTTTGAGCTGGTTTTTGAATTTCTCCATCCGGCGGTGGTAGATGGACCCTTGGATTACAGTTTCCTGAATATGTATGGATAGGCAAAACGGATGTGTAAAGTACTTAACATCGATGGGAATGACTTTTGTACATTAGTTGAAACATAGAAAACTATATTAACACATTTTAAGTTGAAAGAAAATGTTAAGCATGAAGGGCACATAATTACTTTGATTTTTTTGTAGGTAAGAACGTTTGGTAGAAATTTATTTTAATGGAGATGTTGGTTAGATCCTTTTTATCAAAAATAAACCCATAATATATGAATTTCTTACCTTTTCATCCAATAGTAAGAAATCAAGGCTGATGAGAGCTCCGTTCTGTTTGGGGTTTCATGCCTCCCACATACGTAAAATGCTGACCATGACATGCTGCATTGTTTTCCCACAACAAGTTCAGTGAGAGGTATGTTTTTTGTTATGAGAGCAGAGGAGTTTGGTGTTTGAGAAGCTGTATGATAGTAATTTAGGATGAAGTACTGGAGATAGAACAAATTGTTGTCATGGAGGATTATATAGATATGAGTTGGGAGAGTTAAGTAGTCACTAGGTGTTTTAATTGTGTGTTCATAGTAATTAAGATCAGTGTTAATTATTTTCTTGTAGCTGTAAGTGTATGAAGAGAAACAGTAAAACCTTATACTTTCTTATTTGTACAAACGTTAATAGATTAACAATATTCAATACTTTTCAATCTGAATATGCTTAACATTGAAAATTTTGGGATTCCTGAAATTTATTGTGTTTTTTCCTTAAATTTAACTATAAGAAATGACTGCATAATAATAAGAGAGAAACGTATATATAGTGATTTAAGTAAATAATGGAAGTGAGTTAATGTTTTTAATGTAGAGTAATTGAATTATTGTATTGTGAATTATTGTCCTGTAGGAAGTTGAAGGAACTAGTAATAACGGCTGCAACGGATTCGTGAAGAGTAATGGTTACTTGAAGGACTGCATGAACTGATGAAGTTATTGATACCTTAGTTATCAATTTGATATATTGATATTTTTGAAAACCCCCTTTCAGGGGAAAATTTCCAAAGAGAATGATGAAGGTGTGGTTTTTTAAAGTTTGGAAATAAGACAAAATTATTTACCTCTAGTTTAGCATGTATTATGGCCTCATGGACCAACGATTAGGTGGAAACAAAATTGTACATTAGGTGAGAATCATTTATTTTTTAAGCATATTGATCGAAAAAGTAGTGGAGGAGAGGTTAATTTTTGTTTCACAGAATCGTATGGATTTGAGTAGATTAATTTTTTATGATGATGTCGTTTTAACTTATATGATGTGTGTTTAATCTAATAATGATATTGGTTGATTATGGGAAATTAAATTGCTGATATATAACTAACTCTGCTTTTATATATATAATTTCCACAGAAAGATTTCTCCCCCGATTTATCTTGCGACCCTTTTTAAACTTGTCCACCATACGTGTTGCCTTGCCTTTGAAAGCAAGAAATAGAATTGGAGAAGATGAAAACTTTAAAATTTTATGTATTTCACCTTAAGATTTTCATGTCCAAAGATTGAATTTAAATACAAGTTTTCCAAAACCCTAAAACTCTTTGGTTATTTAACTTGACCCTAGTTGATGCAATACGGCAAAGTTGTTTTTAGTTTGTATTTCGCAGCTGCACGAACGTACTATTGTCAGGTTTGTCTCCTTTGCTCTGTAAATGTCGTCCAATGAAAATAATCGTTGCGGTTGCTTTATGGGCTGAACAATTGAAGTGTTCATAAGCTCACCCAAGTAAAAAGTCTAGAAGAAAGAGTCTCATATTTTGCAGGAAAGTAAGTGTAAGGGAGGAAAAAACAAATAGAAATAAGAGGATGCAAGACTTTTCCAAAATGTAGCAAGTCAAGTGAAGTTAAGTGATGTGGTCCACTTTCTCAAATAGGCAAAACCACATTATTCTAGTCTTTATTGACATTAATGTGATTTTGAAAAAATCGACCAATTGATTACAAGTTTTGTGTGTTTATCACTTCCAAAACACTTTAACTCACATCACATTGTAAAGTTTGAAAGTGTTATCGATGGTCCTAATTTGACGTTTATGAAATTACTTCTTTACCAGAATTTCCACAGGAATATTTCTCCTACGATTCATCTTGCGACCTTTTTGAAACTTGTCCACCATACAGTGGCGGAGCCAAAACTTCGATATATAGAATCAAAAAAATTTCTTTGAAAAACCATATAAATTTAATTTTTAAAAATGTCAATACAACTAGCTATATTAAAAACATACCCTACGCTCACTCATATTCTGGAAAATTTGTATCACAATTTCATTGGTCACACTATCAAGTACCTGTTTTTCAACAGAACAAACTAAACAGACACTAAAAAATATATCTCCAATACGATTTCACAAACTAGTCTTCACGATATTGTAACTCTTTTATTTTCTTGTAACATTGAACTAAACAATTCGAATACAACATCAACTAAAAAGTGATTAGAAAGTAATGAATACAAATATAGAATTAAAATAAACTTTGCCTTTTAAATATTCTTTGTATCTCTATTTAACACTTCAATCCTTCCTTATGCAACTTGAATATTAGCAAGCATAAATCAAATAATAAGTTCTTAGCAGAGATCAAATAATAAGTTATAAGTTTATTGATTTTTATGAACAAACATAAAATAGAAGAAGATGACCTAAAAGGAAAAAGAATTAACAATTGATTAACTAGAGTTAAGTAATACATATGGACATACATTTAATTTGTATTGGGCTAATTAATTATTAAGTAGACTAAACTTATATTTGATGGGTGTCAACAAAATTTTATGAGAGCGGTCAATAATCAAAAAAATTAACATATACAAATAAATTGTAAAAACTTTATGGGGGTCATATGACACCCCTCTCTCCTCAATGCCTCCGCCCCTGCCACCATACGTGTTGCCCTGCCTTTGAAAGCAAGAAATAGAATTGGAGAAGATGAAAGCTTTAAACTTTTATGTAGTTCACCTTAAGATTTTCATGTACAAAGATTGAGTTTAAATACAAGTTTTACAAAACCCTAAAATTCTTTGGTTAATTAACTTGACTCTAATTGATCCAATACGGCAAAGTTGTTGTTAGTTTGTATTTTGCAGCTGCACGAACGTACTATTGTCAGGTTTGTCTCATTTGCTCTGTAAATGTCATCCAGAGAAAATAATCGTTGAGGTTGCTTTGTGGGCTGAACAATTGAAGTATTCCTAAGTGGGCATGTTGTCTTGGGTTTTGCTTATGGCCTTGTTACATTGATACCACCCTCCCCTCCGCAAACTTGGTGTGGGAGGCTAGTCTAGGCCAAGTTTGAATCTTAGCATCTCAAATGCTCGATAAGGGAGTGACTTGGTGAATATGTTTGCAATTTGGAGACGAGATGGGATATGTTTGACTTCAATTGTTCCTAAGGCCACTCTTTCTCTGATGTAGTGATGGTCTAACTCAAAATGTTTTGTACGAGCATGAAATGCATGATTTGCAGTAAGATAAATTGTAGATAAATTTTCACAATACAACTCTGGTGTGGTGTAAAGCGGCAGTCCGATCTCTGAACACATGACTTAACCATGTTATTTCCAAGGTTGTTTCAGATAATGATCTATACTTTACTTCAGTTGAGCTGTGAGAAATCGTTGGTTGTTTCTTGGAGCTTCATGATGTCTTGTTCTTGCTAAGGTGTGTAGTCTTATAATTGATGGAGGGAGTTGCACGAATGTGGCGAGTATTACACTTGTGGAGAAACTGGAATTGACTACTCGAAAACATCCCAAGCCATATAAGCTTCAATGGTTAAGTGAGTTTGGAGAACTCAAAGTGTCAAAGCAAGTTGTGGTTCCATTTAGCATTGGGAAGTATAAGTACGAGGTGATTTGTGATATTGTGTCAATGGAGGCTGGGCATATTCTTCTTAGGAGTCCGTGGCAGTTTGATCGGAAAGTTTTTCATGATGGTTTCACCACCAAGCATTCATTTGGTTATAGGGGGAAAACTGTTACGCTTGTTCCTATGACTCCTAATGAGATCTATCAAGATTATTTGCTTCTAAAGCAACGTGAGGAGAGAGCTATGAGTGATTCAAACACAAAACACCAAAAAGGGAGTGAGATTGAGAGAGAAACACTAAAAAATAGTGAGCTTAAGAGTGAAACACACAAAGAGAGAAAAGAGAGAAAACACCAAAATTTCTCTGTGAGGTCAAGTGAGATAAAGAGAGCTTTGGTTTCACATCAGCTTATATTTGTACTTATATACATAGAGGTCTTTATGAGTTCTGCTAACCTTGAACCCGATTTACCTACTGGTGTTTCTTATTTGTTGCAGGATTTTGGAGATGTATTTTTGGATGAGAACCCTAGTGGTTTACCTCCAATCCGAGGGATTAAGCATCAAATAGACTTTGTACCCAGAGCATCCATTCCAAACCGTCCAGCCTATAGTTACAATTTGGAAGAGACCAAGGAGTTACAAAGGCAAGTGAGTGAGCTGATGGAGAAAGGATATATCCGTGAGAGCATAAGTCCATGTGTCGTGCCCATTTTACTAGTTCCTAAGAAGGGTGGAACTTGGCGCATGTGTGTTGATTGTAGATCCATCAATAATATCACAAGCATTCAAGTAGATGGGAAAAAGAAAGCTGAGATTGTCAAGAAGCTTCATGAAAAGACGAGAGTTAACATTGAGCAAAAGAATAAGCAATATCAAAAGCAAGCCAACAAGGGAAGGCGTGAGAAGAGTTTTACACCCGCATACTTAGTTTGGGTTCACATGAGGAAGGAACGATTTTCAGCTCAAAGGAAGTCTAAGCTGATATGATCAGGGAAATCAACAACGAAGCTAAGGAGAACTTGGAGCTAAGAAATGAAGATCACGAGAGAGGTTTGAAGATTCCAGCCGGTCCAATTACAAGATCACGGGCTAAACAAATCAAGGGGAGCATTTGTGGATTTATTCAAGGCCTTTAGGACAAAGAACAACATGAGGAATCCATTGGACTATATACTTGCCAAGTCCAAACCATTTTGAGCCTTCTACGAGTCCAAGAGAAGTCCTAAATCAAGTCTTAAAGTCCAGCCCATGAATAGTGACGAATTTGGAAGACTAAAAGATATTTTGGAGACCAAAAGTTCAAGAGTCCTTCTCATTCAAGTCATAGTAAATTCTGACATTTACTTGTCATTTACTTAATAGTCTTTACTCTTCATATAAAAGACATTCAATAAGTTTAGAGGAATCTAGAGAGTCCTTTCTTTTCCTTATAAAGTCATGTAATTCTCATTTGTGAGGATCCAACTTTTTTTATCAATAAATTTGAGAGTGATTCTCTTTTGTTCTTTGTGAACTTTTCGATCTTTCTTGGTGTGTCATATCCAAGGGATCAAACTGGTTTATCAAGTGATTTCCATCACACTTGTGTGGCCATCCCTAGCTATTGGCGTGAAGGGACGAGTCGAAACAGTAACAATCTTAGGTTTAATATACTAAAGGTGAGAGCTACTTGAGTCAACATTCCGTGGTTCCACCACCTTGCTTAATTGAAGGCGAGTTGAAACAACAACAATCTTAGGTTTGATATACCTAAGGTGGGGGTTACTCAAATTCTTTGAAGACCAAGGACTATCCTTTACAACTTGGAGTGACGATTCCTTCGGGATTCCGCATCATTTGGTATTAGAGCACACTTACAAGTTAGTTAATATTTTCATTTTATATATATTCATCTTTTATTTTTTCATCATCTACCTTTTCAACTTCTATTTTTTAATTTTATATCTCTTAATCTTCTATCTTTTAACCTTAAGATTTTCATGTACAAAGATTGAGTTTAAATACAAGTTTTACAAAACCCTAAAATTATTTGGTTAATTAACTTGCCTCTAGTTGATCCAATACGGCAAAGTTGTTGTTAGTTTGTATTTTGCAGCTGCACGAACGTACTATTGTCAGGTTTGTCTCATTTGCTCTGTAAATGTCATCCAGAGAAAATGACCATTGAGGTTGCTTTGTGGGCTGAACAATTGAAGTGTTCCTAAGTGGGCATGTTGTCTTGGGTTTTGCTTATGGCCTTGTTACATTGATACCCCTCTCCCCTCCGCAAACTTGGTGTGGGAGGCTAGTCTAGGCCAAGTTTGAATCTTAGCATCTCAAATGCTCGATAAGGGAGTGACTTGGTGAATATGTTTGCAATTTGGAGATGAGATGGGATATGTTTGACTTCAATTGTTCCTAAGGCCACTCTTTCTCTGATGTAGTGATGATCTAACTCAAAATGTTTTGTACGAGCATGAAATGCGTGATTTGCAGTAAGATAAATTGCAGACAAATTGTCATAATACAACTCTGGTGTGGTGTAAAGCGGCAATCTGATCTCTGAACACATGACTTAACCATGTTATTTCCAAGGTTGTTTCAGATAATGATCTATACTAGGAGTAGTGTTCAGATACTAGGAGTAGTGTTCTGTGAGCCCCATAAATCCGAATGGATGTACTCTAAAGTACATTTTGTGATATGTTTTCCCTTCTGAAAACTGAGTCTATGAGTCTTTCCCAATGAAAACAGAACCCATAGTTTTTACATCTCCTTTCTTTAGATGGTCTTTCCTGACCAAAGTCTCTATTGACCTTTTTTCCATATGAGCTAGTCTGCGATGCCATCTAGTTGTTGTATCAATAGTTTCATTTGCCTCGTTGACTTCTGTACTTAGTACATTTCCATCTAAGAAGTATAAGCCATTCTGATATTTTCCAGATAGGAATTTGTCACCATTTTTCTTGAAAAACTGAATGTTAAAATCATTTCCTTGATACCAGTTCTTCTAGTTGACCATACGATATTAGATTCCTGCTCATTTCCGGTACATATCTCACATCATTTAAGGTAACTAAGTTACCTTCTTTATTCTCAATTACGATCTTGCCAACTCCCTTGACTGAGCAGTATAAGTTGTTTCCCATGTAGACTTTGTTTCCTTTGAATTCTACTAGGTCAGTAATTAGGTCTTTTCTAGGTGTTATGTGAAAAGTACAGCATGAATCCATTACCCATTCCTCAGTAGTTGCAATTAGACTTTTAGTGTAGGCTAGAATAATTTTTGCCGGCGAAGACTTACTCTTTCAATATCTATTTAAGTTTGATGTTTATCCCACTCTCCGAATCTGTTACTGCAAAATTTGTTGATTCCTTTCCTTTCCCATTCTTCTTTTATGGGCAATCACGTTTCCAGTGATTTTCATCTCCACATATCCAACAAGCCCTGATTTCTTCATTGTTCTGTCTTGGCCTAGACTTAGACCTACCTTTACTCTTTGACATGCCTCTGTTCTTCCCAGAACTCTTTACATTTCTCTTTTCTATTCTACCTCTGCCATCAACGGTCAACCCTTATGAATGTGTTTTCTTCCTTAATAAACCATTTTGCCTTAGGTTTGATTCCATTCCATAGGCTCCTGTTATTGTTATTACATCATCTATGGTTAAGGTGTCTTTAGCATTTCCAAAATGTAGAGTATGAGTAAACGGATCATATTGAGGTGGCGGACTGTTTAGCAATGCTATTGCTTGATCCTCATCTTGAATGGTGACTTTTAAACTTTCTAAGTCGCCAATTAGCTTTAAGAACACATCAAGATTTTCTTCAATAGATTTGTCTTCATCCATTATGTATAATGAGAACTGTCTCTTCAGATAGACTCTGTTAGCCTTAGTCTTTGTCTGGTAATCTCGTTCTAGGGATTTCCATTGCTTGAACGCATTAGGTTCATTCATTATCTTCTTCAATACCGAGTTTGGTAGGCATTGTCGGAGCAAGCTCCTTGCTCTCCGGTCCTTTAGCTCTCATTGAGGATCCTTTGAAATTGGCTTGCCTATTTTGATTTCTTTTCATGTTTCTTTGTCTGTCACAGATACTTCCTCCATAGGCCATACTTCTTCATGATCTTTCTCAAGAACTGTGAGAAGACCATAAATCTCAAACTGTCCCGGCATTCTGTATTTCCATAATCTGAAATCTCGTTTACCATCGAATTTCTCCATGCTTGAAACTTTTGAATGCTTTTTTACAAATGTGTTTAGTGTTTTTAGTTTCTTGAAAAGCAAGCAAATACTAATGCTTTCTGTATTTTCTTGCGAGCAACAACACTACCGTTGACCTTTCAGTCTCCTCCACGTCTCCGAGAGAAGAAGATGAGGAGCTTCGACAACCCTCCTATAGGTAAGTCTCCTTTCTTGTACCTCCTTCTTTTATTAACTTTGAGCTTAATGCTGCTTGATCTTTCTTTAACGCAAGCTCTGATACCACTTGTTAAAGCATTGACTCAAGATCACAGTTCAATTTCATTTGCGGATCAAAATTGAGATGATTTATTTGGAGTTGAGTTAAGAAGATTTGCGAAAGAGAAGAAATTGAGACACGAGAATTATAGAGTTCCTCACCGAGAAATTCCGCGAGTACATCTCTCTTCGGATCGAAGTCCGGAATCCATTTAATTCTCTGTGTTCTTGATTCAGAGCTTAACTCTGTTACAATGGTGAAGAAAGAAAAACATTGATCGCAATCTTAAAGAGGAAGATGAACCTAGACTAATACATAGTCAGATTCAATATAATCTTGTGTTGGGCCGAACTTGGCCTTCAATATTAAACCGAACCAAAGAGAATTTGTGCCGACGCTGGCCAAAGACCCATTAAGCAAATCAATTGCTTAATGGGCTGCTGACTCGGCCCACAGCCCATAAGAAATCCTGCGACAAAACCAACACACTCTTCTGCTGCTACAGACGAAAAGCTAGCTGCTTCAGTTACCATTTAAAAATGAAACACCAGAATTTCTAATATGTTTTTACTGTAAAAAATTTTGTTGAATTTTGCCATTTTTTCTTACCACTAAAAAAGAAAGAAATAACAGAATCTGCCTGTTTTAAGTTGTATGTTTCTGTTAGCATTTGTTTCCAAAGAGCTTCTAAACTCTACCTCCATACATCATTGAGTTAATTCTATAGATAGTATTGTAGCAGGACATGGAACAAAATTTGATATGCAAAGCATTAGACAGCTTAAAATGTAACAACATTAATACATCTATTCACTCTTAAAAGTATTCAGGAACACAATACATACAACACACATTATAAAGACATTATTTCTGACGCCACATAATAGCCTTCTAAGTAGGTTTCAAAATTGATGAGGAAATCATTTACACTTTAACGTCTAGATGTTCTTCCGGCTTTAAAGAACTTCTCCCTGATCGAGATCAATTCTCTTACAGCTTCACCATTGCCAACCTGTTCGCCGGATATTCATCACAGCACCTAAGTCCTACCTCGAAAACTAATGTCAAGCACTCAGCAATAGGGAAACCAACTCTTAGACCGGTGTGAAGAATCAGTTAGTCAGCAATGTTTGTTACTCTTTCTGACAATGCAAACTTGAAGTAACTGTAGAGAGTAAAGTTTCCTCCAAATATTTCATTGGTTGGCCGTTTTCCAGTGAACAGTTCCAAAAGAACCCCAAAACTATATACATCACCTGGTATTGTTGGTTGTCCTCCCATTCCATATTCTGCGCCATTATTCATAGAAAAAATATTACAATTGAAAAGATAACATATTAATATTCTTTATAGAACCTTATAGATGTTTTAATAATTTTACCAGGTGCGGCATAGCCGATGGGTCCTCTGACACCAGCCGAGCTAAATTGGTTAAGGAAGGAATCTTGGTCTAATTTTAGGAGAATACGGGCCAAACCAAAGTCACTAACATGAACTGTTAGATCATCTTCTAAAAGGACATTGCTTGGCTTAATATCGCAATGAGCTATAGGTTCATGACAATGAACATGAAGATAATCCGAAACAGAAGCCACATCTATGGCAATATTGAGTCTTTCAAGAAGTGTCAAGGGTCTTGATGGCCTCCGAGTTTCTTCGATTTTCTTTGGGTGCAGCCACATATCCAAGCTTCCATTGGGCATGAAATCATAGATGAGAGCTCTAAATTCGTTTCCTTGGAAATCAATACTCAAACAAGCTATCAATAATTTCACAAGATTATGATGCCTTATATCCTTAAGAGATTCACATTATGCAAGAAAACTCTTCATTGCCCCATGTCTCAGCCCACAAGTCTTTATCATTCTTCTCTTGGTTCTTTAGTGGCCCTATAAGAAAAAGACAAGTTTCTTATGAGAGGGGTGAAGTCAACATATGCTTTTGGGTTGGTCTTAGGTGTTAATATCAATGCCAAAAGAAGGATTGCTGACATGCGATTAGTACATTATGAAGAAATGCTTAACATGGAAAGGAGTGGACTTGGTCTCACATTCTAGAGGTTAAAAGGAAGAGATGTAAGAGAACATACCTTATGGGTGAGTGATATATGTTTTTAGAAGAAGTGAGGCTAGAATCTTCTCGGGTAGAACATAGGATTCAAAGGGGTTTTCGGGTTCTCTTTCTTGTAAGGAGTGTGTGTAAGAGTTTGAGAAATCTAAGTGTTTGAACCTTGTTTCCGGGTATCTCCGGTGAGAGGTACCAAGATCGGTTATGATCTTGGAAACTCATTAATCCCTTATGTCTCTTACTTGTTTTACATTCTGAAAACAACATACAAAAGAACACCAAGTTAGTAAGCTTCTAAGTATACTATAAGAGCAGAGTAAAGAATCAAAGGCTAGAAAACCTAACAGTGGTATCAGAGACACGGTTACAAAGTCTCAGATCAGTCTTATAAGAAGTTGTGGCTAAGTGGTATTCTACGAAGGTTGTTAATATTTTATCTTTAAATATACATCATGGAACCCACACAAGGAAAATTTGAAGTGGAAAAGTGCGATGGGGAAGGTGATTTTGCTCTCTGGAAATATAGGGTATCAGCTCAACTAGAGATCTTAGGTCTGGGAAATGTTATTCATACTTCAGGAGACTCAGAAGCTGAAACTGAAGATGAAGCAGACCCAAAAACGGTAACTCCAGCAGAGTTAAAGAAGAGAGCAAAGCTAGTGAAACTCAAAGATAAGAGGGTCAAGAATTTGCTAACTTACAATATTACAGACATTGTGCTGCGTAAAGTCATCAAGGAGAAGACAACTCAAGGTCTGTGGACAGCTCTGGAAGAGATCTATCAAGTTCAATCAATGCCTCATCGACTGGACATGAAACATAAATTTTACAGCTTCAAAATAAAAGAAGACAAGAATCTAGATGCAAATCTAGATATGTTCAATAAATTGTTATCGGAGCTTTCTAGTTTGGGAGTTAAACTAGAGTATGAAGACCAGGCAGCTATATTATTGAACAGTCTACCAAAAAGGTTTGAGAATCTTGTTCACACTTTGAAATACAGTCCTGAAAAGACAACGATTATGGTAGATGAAATTATCAAGACTACTTACTCGATTGAGTATGGACTTAAGGGAAATGGATTACTCGAGTCTAAAAGTGTTGGTGAAGGTTTAATGGCTGAATATCCGAGAGGCAGAACAGACAAAAAGGGAAAACAAAGATCTAAGTCCAGGAGTATATCATGTGTCAAGTTTAAGAAGAGATGTTGGATATGTGAGAGTGAAGATCATTTCAAAAGGGATTGTCCCAAGAGGAAACAAAATGGTTCACAAAAACCGAAACAAGAGAAGGCTGAAGCTGGTATTGCTAAAGCTCAATGGGTTGGTACTGATGAACCAGAAGTATTAATGGCTTCTCACTCATCAAGACAGGGATAGATCCTAGATTCAGGATGTTCATATCATATGACTTACCAGAAGGAGCTAATGTTTGATGTTGAGGAGACAAATGGAGGGAAAATTCTTATGGGAAATGATACTTATTGCGAAATCACAACTATTGGAAAGGTGAAAATCATAAATTATAATGGGACAATGGTGGTTTTGACAAATCTCAAGTTTTCACCTACTACAAAACGCAATTTGATCTCTTTGGGACAGTTAGAATTTGTTGGATGTTGGTTCAAGTCGAGAAATTGTAGGATGCAAGTGTATAAAGCTGAAAATGAAGTGTTGGCAGGGAAGTATAAGGACACTCTATAGTATCTTGACAGAGAACCAGTTTAAGAACAAGCAAATGCTGCTACACCAAATCATCTAGATTCAACTACTCTCTGGCACAACAGACTTGGACACATGAATGAGAAAGCTATGAAGCTTCTAGTGAGCTATGATGTACTGGATACTAAAGACGTGTCAACACTAAACAGATGTGAACATTGCATCATGGGAAAGGCACATAGTTGTCATTTGGAAGGGAAAACATACCTCTAAGGAGATTTTAGAGTACGTTCATTCTGTTTTATGGGGTTCACCTAACGGGACACCGAGTTTAGCTAAAGCTCAGTACTACATCTCATTCATTGATGATTTTTCAATGAAAGATTGGATTTATTTTCTAAAGACCAAAGATGAGGCTCTGTCAAAATTCATGGAATGGAAATCTCTTGTGGAAAATCAGAGTGGGAAAAGAGTTAAAAGACTAAGGACAAATAATGGCGTGGAATACTGCAACAGAAACTTTGATGATTTCTGCAAAGAGAATGGAATTCAAAGGCACAAAACGTGTCCTTACACCCCTCAACAATATGTAGTGGCTGAGAGGTTAAATCGAACTATATTAGAGAAGGTAAGGAGTTTGTTAAGTGAAACCGGTTTAGAAGAAACATTCTCGGTAGAGACATCAGCTACTGTGGTGTATTGGTCTACTACCACGTGGATCAAGGGAAATTGAAACCTAATGCCAAGAAAGGAATTTTGATGGGTTATCCGCAAGGGGTTAAAGGATACATGATTTGGAGTATTGAAGAAAGAAAGTGTTTTGCAAGCAGAAATGTCATTTTCTATGAAGATATCATCTATAAAGATGTGAAGGATACAAGAGATGAAACCGAGATGATTAAGCAGAAGGGAAAAAGGGTTTCTTTCATTCTTCCAAATGAGTCAAGTGAAGAAAGGGTTAAAGAATCTGGTTCAGAAGGTTATTCAACTCAAGGTGGAGATTTACACATCCTAGTTCAGAACAAAAAATGTAAGAAGAAATAGAAAATGTTTTCTATATCGGAAAATACATCCCTAGATGGTTATCTTCTAGCGAGAGACAGAGAAAGAAGAGCTCATGCTAAATTGCCTAGTAGATTTGATGATTGTGATCTGTCTGCTTACGCTTTGAATATAGAACACAATGGTTAAAGGCTATGCAAGAACAGACAACATCTTTAGACAAGAACAACACTTGGAAGCTGATTGAAAGGCCTCAGAAACAGAGAAACATTGGGTGCAAGTAGATTTTTAAATTCAAACCTGGAATACCTAAGGTAGAAGAACCTAGATTCAAGGCACGTGTGGTGGCTAAAAGATTCTCACAATTGGAGGGTATTGACTATCACGAAATTTTCTCACATGTGGTCAAGCATGTTACTATTCGAATAGTCATGTCTCTGGTGGTCTATGGGGATTTTGAACTTGAACAAATGGATGTAAAGACGACATTTTTATATGGTGAGTTAGAAGAAAGAATTTTTGATGGAACAGCCAAAGGGTTTCACTAAAGGAGATGAAGTATGTTTGTTAACAAAGTCTATCTACGGTCTCAAGCAGTCTCCTAGACAGTGGAACATAAGGTTTCATACATTCATCACAAAGAAGGGCTACACTAGAAGCAAAAATGATTTGTGTGTGTACTTTAAGGAATGTGAAGAGAAGGTCTATGTATATTTGTTATTATATGTGGATGATATGCTTCTGGTATCTAAGAGTATGGCTGAGATTCAGAAGCTTAAGGACTTAATGAGCTGTGAGTTCGAGATGAAAGACTTGGGTGCATCTAGACATATACTGGGAATTGACATTATATGAGACAGAAAAACTAATAGTCTACACTTATCTCAAAAAGTTTACATTGAGAAGGTACTGAAAAGTTTTGCAATGACAGATGGTAAAGTTGTTCTAACCCCTATTGGAACACAACTAAAACTTTCAAGTACAAAGCAAGAAGACATAGCAGAGGCTGCAGTTGAGATGAAAAACTTACCTTATTGCAGTATTGTTGGCAACATATTGTACGCCATGGTGAGTACTCGTTCAGATATCGCTCACGCAGTCGGGCTCGTCAGCAGGTTCATGAGTGCACCTTGCAAAGAATATTAGAAGGCTGTCAATTGGATACTCAGATATTTAAAAGGTACTAAAGACTATACTCTCACATTCACTAAGTCAAATAAATTCGAAGTTAAAGGGTTTTGTGATAGCGAGTATGCTGCGGATCTAGACAAAAGACGCTCAACTACGGGGTATGTTTTTTAAGTGGGAAATAATACAGTAAGTTGGACGTCAGGTTTACAGCAAACAGTGGCCCTATCTACTACAGAAGCTGAGTATATGGCTATGGCGGAATCAGCTAAAGAGGCTATATGGTTAAGATCGGTTACCTCGGAACTCGGATTTCCACAAGATGTCGTAAAGCTGTACATTGACTCCCAAAGTGTGATCTTCCTGGTGAAGAACCATATGTTCCATGAGAGGACGAAACATATTCAGACGCGCTATCACTTCATCCGAGATGTGGCTGAGGAGGGTCTGATTCAAGTGTTGAAGATCGGAACTGAAGATAACCCAGCATACATCTTTACGAAATCCGTTGGGACGAAGAAATTTGAAGAAGAGTTGAAGCATCTGAGGATTCTCATATGCTAGTCCACTCGATTTCTGGACCGGTGGCGATTTGCATGCGACGGGAAGAAAAGTCGCATTTGAGGGGAAAGGTGAATCATTTTCCCATCGGAGAAGAGAAGAGAGTGTTGGGCTATTTTCTAAAGGCCCATCGAGGTGGAGTTTATTGGATCGATTGGGTCTTGAGTGTGTGGGCTAATGGACCATTCGTTTATGTTCTGGTCAAGATCTAGCCCACAAGTCTTTATCATTCTTCTCTTGGTTCTTTTGTGGCTCTATAAGAAAAAGACAAGTTTCTTATGAGAAATGTGAAGTCAACATATGCTTTTGGGTTGGTCTTAGGTGTTAACATTAATGCCAAAAGAATGATTGCTGACATGCGATTAGGACATTATGAGGAGAAGCTTAACATGGAAAGGAGTGGACTTGGTCTCACATTCTAGAGGTTAAAAGGAAGAGATGTAAGAGAACATACCTTGTGGATGAGTGATATATGTTTTGAGAGGAAGTGAGGCTAGAATCTTCTTGGGTAGAACACAGGATTCAAAGGGGTTTTCGAGTTCTCATTCTTAAGAATGTGTGTAAGAGTTTGAGAACTCTAAGTGTTTGAAACTTGTTTCCGGGTATCTCCGGTGAAACGTACCAAGATCGGTTTTGATCTTGGGAACTCATTAATCCCTTGTGTCTCTTACTTGTTTTACATTCTGCAAACAACATACAAAAGAACACCAAGTTAGTAAGCTTATAAGTATACTGTACGAGCAAAGTAAAGAATCGAAGGCTAGAAAGCCTAACAGTTGACATTCAATGTTGGAGTTGGATTAGTAGTCTGCTTCTTTTTCATTCCTTTTCTAGACCACCATAGTGATATTAGAGCTGCAAAAAACACAAAAGAAAAGCCATGCATATGCTTGCTCCGATCACAACCTTTTTACAACGAGAGGAATGTTTTGATCCCATCGGGGTAGCTCCTCTAAAGCATGGCTTTAGTTTGAATTCCTTGGTGCCTCCATAAAGATTTTTGTTTCCAAATACTAAAACTAGAGTAGCATTCTGAATCTTTCCTTCCATTGGCACACTTCCCTCGAGATTGTTGATGGAGAGATTAAGATACTCTAGCGATTAAAAGTTTGCAAGATATGCGGCAATACCTCCATATATATTATTGTTTGAAAGATCAACCCTTTTTAACACCTTTTAACCCTCTTATATCTGGAATAGCTCCATCAAAATAGTCTCCTTGCATCAAAAGTATTTCTATTGTGAGACAATTCCCCAAAGAATGTGGGAGTTCTCCTCATAATTTGTTATGTGCAACAGATAGTTCAACAAGATTTTCAAGTTTTCTAACCTCTTCTGGCAGAGAGCCGATCAAATAATTACGTGATATGTATTGACTAACAAGGG
Source organism: Lepidium sativum (assembly GCA_023374145.1). Lineage (NCBI taxonomy): Eukaryota > Viridiplantae > Streptophyta > Magnoliopsida > Brassicales > Brassicaceae > Lepidium > Lepidium sativum. The sequence goes on from JAKUCM010005100.1 coordinate 23,267, forward strand.
ATCGAATTTCCACTATTTCCCGAGGTATAGGCCCAACCAACTTATAAGATGAGATACATAACTCACGCAAAGAAGTACAATTACTAAGACGTAGAGGAATGATTCCATCAAAACTATTGGTGTCCAAATGCAGTACCTCCAACTGAGTAAAGTTACCTATAAAAGATGGTATCTCTCTAGAAACATTATCTGAATGGATATTGAATATGCCCATTCTGAAAAGCATACCAATAGAACTAGGAAGTCTGCCAGTCAACATATTTACGTGCAACCCAAGGCGTTCTAGGCTTATGAGGTTTCCAATGTCAAAAGTAATGCTTCCAGAGTTTAAATTGTAGAGGTTGGTGGAGAGATTTGCAATGGAGGTAGATAAATCACCCCCGAGTCTGTTTTGACTCATTTCTAATACCTCTAGTTTGGTGCAGTTAGTCAGGGCAACAAAAAACTCAAGATCTTCAAAAGAGTAACTTCCAAAAGAATTAACATGAGTAATAGACATTTCAAATTTCGTAATTTTCCAAACCCGAGTGGAAAACTTCCTGTCAGATAGTTATTATTGATTCCCAACTTTTCAAGAGTTGCGATATTGGAAAGAGCTGTTGGAATTACTCCCGTGAGATAATTAAATCCCATATTTACCCATGCTAGGTTTGGTAGCAGCTTACCAAAATCATGTCTTAGGATTTTCAGAGATCTGTAAATACTCAAGTGATGATAAATTGTAGATGGCAGGAGGAATAACACCTGAGAAATTGTTGATTTGTATGCTTAATTCCACTAGTTGATTCAATCTAGCCATATCATTTGGAATTTCTCCTAAATTGTTATCGGTAAACACAACATGCTTGACTGATGTCAAGTTCCCTAGACATGCAGGGAGGTTACCTTTTAGGTTGTCTAGACCAAAATCTAAAATAACAAGCTTTTTCAATGATCCTATTTCTAAAGTAACACTTCCAGAAATATTATTTCTAAATAAATATACCTCCACCAATCTAGAACAGTTGAAATGACCTACTGGAATAGTTCCTATGAGGAGATTTAAGCTCATAGATAAGTATTCAAGTCTGAACAAGTATCCAACTTCTTTAGGGATGGTTCCACCAAAAGAGTTTTCAGAGATATTAAGCATGCGAGAAAGGAAAGATTACCAATAGATGGTGATATCACTCCGCCTAACTGCAATCCCCCAAGGTCCAAACGAGTAACTCTCTTTTGTTTGCGACCACATATAACCCCCTTCCAGTTGCAGAGAGGAGATGATCTATTCCATGAGGACAAGGCAACTCTTTTTCCCCCATAAACTTGAGACTTGAACTCCAGCAACGCCTGCTTCATCAAGTAACATGATAGCATTGAAAACAGCAAGTAAAACAAGAATCTCATTTTTTGCAGGAATGTGAATATAAGTGAGGAACGAAATGTAAATGGTGGTAATGCAACTTATAGAAGATAAACGTACAAGAAGATGCAAGCTTTTCCAAAATGTAGTCAAGTCAAGTTAACTAGTCCAATTTCTCTAAAAGACAAAACTAAATGATACGATACGTTTCATCAACTCACATGAGACCATTGAAGCAGTCCAATTTTTCTCATGTATTTGCAAGGAAAGTAATAGATACTCAATCATCTTGTGATTGTTATTCATCTTAAAGAAATAAGAAAAATGCATTTGCCACTACAAAAACGAATTACCTTGTAAAATATAAGCAACAGTTTTTCAGTTTGATTTTCTTTCACACCTAAAAAATACAAGAAAGTGCCTACGTTCTCGAACACCATAATCTAACGAGGTTCGGCAAAAGTGCCTATGTTCTCGAACACTACTAGATTAATATTTCACTCTTTGAAAGGCTCCTGAAAACTTTTACTCTTAACTGAGATCCAAAGCTATATCACTATAAGAACAATAAAAGGATTGATCAAGGGGGAGCTCTATTACATTGCAATTTACAAACAATTGATGAGTGAACAAATTCATGTAGGAAAGACTGTGAATGCTAATTCACAACTCTTCTTAAATCAAAGAAGAACACAAAATCTCAGAAACTTCAACACAATATTCCACTAGAAACTAGAACACATTTTAAAGCGAAGCAAATTCAACACTAGTGAAGAAATAATTCACCAGGATTGCAAGTTTGGTAAAACTTCACAATATCTGCATAAACAAATAAGTAAACAAACACAGTCATCGTCAAATCTCATGAAATAAACAACAAAGCCACATTAAAAGTTTGCTTTTTTTCTTCTTCACGAAAGAAGGGCTAAAGCAAAGAGAGATGAAGTTGTTTTTGTTTGTTCGTACTAATGGCAATTCATCGTAATTAACTGGAAGTGTCAAGAAAATATGGTATTTTCATATCTAAAAATTTGTGGTATTCTAGTAAATTTAATTGTAGTTATTAAGTGCAAATTGTGGTCTAGTATATTATCACATAATTTAAGTATGAAAAACTGCTTCCCAAAACCACTCCGGTTACAAAGCATCTCTTCTAGGCATTGTCTTTTGCATTTGTCGGTTTAGGCTGCTTTGTGTTCTCTCTATATTAATGACAAACATTTCTTGATGTATTAGGGCCCTTTTTAACTGATTTTAACAGAAAAAGCATAATTTCAGGTACGAAAAATCAGCTTCCCAAAACCACTCCGGTTTCAAAGCACTTGTTCTAGGCCTTGTCATTGCAACTGTCTGTGTCCTCTCTATAGAGGTTGTGTAGCTCAGCTGGTACAAATATGAGAATTCTCTACAGATCCTTCTTGAAGGGGAATCTCTGCGTTTACTCTAAGATGTGGAATTTGCATTGACCTCTAATATGGTGAATGAATTATAGTTCAATTAGAGAGATTTTGTGAACACTTTAGCTTTTATTCAAATGAATAGGTTTGGCGCAATCACTTTGTGACAAATAAGAAGTATTATTTGATAATTACCGATTGATACTGAGTGAAATATGCATCTGGAAGATTAAGTTTTGGAGATACCATAACTCTTTTTTGTCAATCGGAGCCACAATGTCTAGTTTGTAGTCACTTTTTTTCTTTTTTCTTTTTGTCAACAGAGAAATAAAACCACCCAATACTATATGACTGTGATGAAAGATTTTTGCTTTATTTAAACTACAAAATAACTTTGGATCGACTGTAAATGAAATCTTAAAACAACAAAAACTAATGGATACGAAAATGAGAAGAAGAAACAGGGAAATGAAATAGAAAGAGAGAATGGGAAAATGGGAAACAGCTGCGTCACAATGTCGGAAGAGTTGACTTAGATTGAAAAATCTGACAAAACAGACAAAAGACTTAAGCATTAGTCTGTAAAGACAGACATCAAAGACTTGCGTTGGACCACACATTTTCAATTATTTTCTGTTACTTGTCACTCCCCAAATTACTAAAGATTTCTTTGTCCCCTTGATTCTTTTCACATAATAATTAATTTAATTGTATTTAATTAAAAAAAAATTCAACAAAATTTATTGAGTTAATGGTTCATGTCCTAATTTGGTATTTGTTATGTGCAATTATTCTTTAATAATTTGACTTGATGTAGTAACCTGTGTGCATGTATTGCTAACTAATACACAGAAAAATAAACTTGATAAAAGATTTCTTGCAAGAACAAAAATTTCAAATCTTTTTATTTTTTTGTAATTTTCCTTTCTATTTCCAAATATATAAATTAATTTTGCAAAATCATATATAAAAAGCAATGCACTATACACTATCTCATATAATTTTAAAAATTAGGATAGATAATACATTACTTCATAAAAAGTATAAAAATACTCTAAATTTTTAAAATATATATGACTGTGAAAATTCTTAAAAGTTAGTTATATTTGATTGTTTAATAGAAAGATTTATAATTATGCCCACGGTAACTTAACTAAATTTGATCATTTTTATTAATACTTTCACTTGGTTTGGTATAATCATATAGTTTAGCTTATGTATAATGATTTATTATGCCCAGAATCCGATATACATAAATGCGGGTATAATTCTAAATCAATAACCTATTTTAATAATCTAATTCAAAATTAGTAAGGATTTAACAAAAAAAATATGATTTTAAAAATGAAATTTTTTAAAGAACTAAAATATAATAAAAATATATTGGTTATTGATTTGGTTTTAGTTCAGGTTTAGATTTGACTTTTCAAGTACATAGATTTAAGATATAGTGTAATATTTTGTTGGGTTCGCTTCATCTAATTTGATATTTTAGTTATTTTTATTAAATTTATCTGGATATTTTTATTTTTTTGAATAGAATTTGGTTCGATATAGATTGACTTTGAGTTCGAGTATTTTTATATAAAAATTCAAAATTAAAAAATAATTTATAAAAAAATTCTCGAATTTGATTTTTTTTTGTGGTTTTGGTATGGGTTTGGTTTTTATAATATATAAATTTAAAATCTTTTGAAATATTTTGTCGGGTTTTATTTTTCTAATTTGATTTGATTTTAGTTTGGGTTGTAATCTTCTAAAACAACAATCCGAAAACAATATTCTACAATATTATCATAAATCTAAAAATTTAAATAAATACGGTTTAAATACACGATTAAAACATAGTGTTATAGTGGAAATATAGTCCTAGTGTTATTAACTTGACTTGTATTTTGGAGATAAATAATATTTTATTTTGGAGATAAAGAGTAAAACAAATATATTTAAAACGGCAATTTACAATTTAAAGTGGTTTTTGGAGAAAACACTTTTTAATAAAATAAAATAAAAATGGAATCTCCGGTCTCTGTGTATTTATATTCTGTATATTTCTATCACAAAATTTGTTCTCTCTCAAACCAAGAACATGAAGCAAACCTTGTGCCTCGCAATGTGTGTTTTCTTCCTCATTTTCTTCAGAAGCTCTTCTGCAATTCGAAGAGGTATGTTTGAATCATTCCGTGTTTTTAATAGTATGTATATATCATCGACACCAAATCATCTTCCTTCAACTCTAAATCTTAATATTTAATTAGAAAAAGAAGATCCAGAGCTAAATCTATTAGTTTCAGCTACAGCAGTGGAAGAAGACTCTATAAATGTAAGTCAATCCAATGTGTTCTCTTAATTGTAAATAAATAACAGAGAAAAATATTGCAAACCTTAAATGGTGGTGGTGTTTCTATAGAAATTGATGGGGATGGATAGTTGCGAAGAAGAAGATGAGGAATGTGTGAAGAGAAGAATGATGACAGAAGCTCACTTAGACTACATTTACACACAACATCATAAGCATTGACATTATTATCATTATAATTAATTTTGCATACATATTTTGTATGTTCATGTGTATGTGTGCTAATGTTTACTTAGATATTATTGTATATGAGTCCTATGTGACAAAACAGCTCCAAGTATGTAACCAATTTTGCCTATGATTTCCTAGCAGATATGTTATTTTTCAATGTTATTGATGACTTAATTACATATAGTGATTCAGTTTTTATTCCAAATCTTCTTTAGAGTCTGCAGTTGCAGGCTTGGCATGGATTGTATATCCTATCAGTGTCTGTGAAATGCTATATTTTTACCAGATATCTGTTCGATTTTCTTCGATTTGAACCTGATATCCGTTAAATTTACCTCGATTATTGGATTTTCGATGATTGGATATTGGTTAGATCTGCTTTGGTTATGATTATGGTAACTTCAGTGTACAAATTAGATGGTAAAGAACCTCAAGAAGAATAAATGTATATCTTTTGTGGCATAGGACACTCGTTCATAGGCAAAACGGTTCAATCTTTCAGTCACAACTATAGAGTTAGGACATGACATAAACAAGGAAACCCTAACTTTAAATGTACAAAGGATATGATGTGTGATGGATTTTATGAGATAGATCTTTTGCAGTCTTGGATATGTTTCTATGGTACCATGAACCTTGCATGATTTGTTGAACGACTTCTTCTGAGCTCAGGGATAGATACATTACCGTTACCTTCGTTGATATGAGCTGTACCATTTAGAGGGTTGTGGTCCACGATTGAAGTGTTCTCATGAGCATAAATCGCCCTGTACAGTATAAGAAATGAAGTTAAGTGTTTGATTATATGTAGTAAAGATCTTTTGTGGAGTTTATAGTAACCTTAGTTTGTGATTCAAGGAGTTTTTGGACAAGTTTCTTTGGGCATTCTTTGTTTTAAAGGGTCCTTCGTTGTCTGTCTCTGAGGAATCACTCTTAAGTGTTGAGTCTGATTTATCACCGGCACAGAGATCAGAGAACAAGCTGATACCCACGTCGAAGTTTTGAAATCTTGAGTGTATCACATTTTGGTTGTTGTTCCCCTTTTGTGTCAGATAACTACCAACCTTTGCTTCAGAATCTGCCTCAGAACGCAAACTGATCCCAACATCGAGTTTCTGAAACCTAGCTGGTAATAATTGCTTTGTCTTGGCTTTACTGCTCTCGGCTTTGGTCTTCTTAATACCACCTTGACGTATGTTAAGTGCATGCCTCATAGCTTCCTCCTGAATCTCAGGGAAGAGCTTTCGAGCACTTAACTTGTGATGATTATGAAATGTCTCAGTGTTATCAGGGAGATCAAGGTGTAGCCTGGGGTTGTTTTCTGCTGATGGATTCAATGGAACAGTTAAATAGGATTTGGCTACTGGTACTCTAGCTGGAAAAGGTGTTTTTGCAACAGGAAGATTTTGAGTAACATCAGGCTTATTCCTACTTTTAATCACAGATCCTCTATCTGTCGATAATGACCTCCTATTCGGACTCGGATTTAACCTCTCTTCGGCAAGATTTGGCATCCTTGGGCTTGCTTCTCTACTTCTCAGTGCAGACGGAAACCCTGACTTTCTCTGCTTGCCAGTTGAGCAACTTCTGGTCTGGTATAAATCGCATTCACCAAAAAAAAAGGAATTAGATAATAGTCACTTTTGCCAAGTGATCCGAAGAAAAATCTAGTCCTTAATTGATTCTTACCTCGTAGCTTCGATTACTTTCATTTGGCTGTGGACTTGCCTCAGCCTTTGTTCCTGCAACGTTACCATTTCTTGGGATATGGAAAGGAGAAACTGCTCTTTCTCTCTGACATTCGGTTGTGATACGGTTGCTACCTGATCGCAATTGTTCCAGCTCTGCTTCTTTCTTGTCCAATGTCGATTTCAGGCTGGATATCTACAATGTGGAAGAAAGATTGTTTACAATCTATAATATTTACCTTTTCAGAACGAAATGAAACAGGTGCCATACAGACCTCATCCTTAAGATCACGAATTTCACCAGTTTCTTTGTTTGATCGGGCTGCTCCAAGTTCAATGGACGCTACCCTTTGAGCAAACTTAAGGGTGCTTATAGTCTCTCCTATCGCATCAACTTCAGAATTAATATGCACAAACATTAAGGTTTTTGCTTGCCCACCTGCACATAATTTCATAGTGCTGAGAGATGAAGCTACAAAGGAAAACAAAGCACGGTAATAATGACTGTCAAAACATATAGCCGTAGTGTTTACCTAACGAATCCTGCAAAACTTGTGTAAGCTTGCTATTCCTGTAGGGAACGTGGGAACTCTTTTGTGCAAGTGCTGAGATGACATCACCTAGTGCAGACAACGATTTGTTTATGTGTTGAGCTTCTTTGAGTCTCTCGCCCACAGCTTCTGATTTTTCTACTCTTTCACTTCCAGCCAAATCCACTAGATGAAGGCAGCCTCTTAAAATAGATCCTGAGGCCAACTCTTTTCCTTGGACGTGAACAGTTAAAACACTGCAGTAGAAATACAGAAGTTCAAAGACTATTACGTGATCATAGGAAAAAGTCAAAGCTTGAATTAAGCAATGGCGTTACATTTAACTACCTATGAGAACGGCTACTCCTCTCATTCAAAGCAGTAGCGCCAACTGCACGATTCTTTTGACCAATCCTCATCACATCAAGAACATCTCGAGTATTAGAAACTGGGACCAAGCTTGCGTCAGGTACATTAAGGCCATTGAGCTGAGAATTATTGCGTATTTCTAATGTGAGACGCTTGTCAAGGTTAACTGGACTGTCAGAGGAAAATTTGAGGAGAATATCTAGATAAGCCAATATAACTCAAGATTTCTTCATATAAAACTGTATGAAAGGATATCTTCTGGAGGAACCATCATTGACTAGTAGATCTCTAACTTGTTCATTGTATATTTCAATCATTTGGACTCCAATTTCGTAAGACACAACATGTGTTCTTGCATTTGAAAGCTGGAAGAGATCACGTAGAGCTCGATAGTTCACGCCCCAAGTTGTCTCAGTCATCAGATCTGGCCCACTCTACACGGGAAAATAGAGAGGAACTAATCCATTACCAAGAGGGATAATAAGAAATAACAATGTCTGACAATTTAAGAGAGCCACAGTGCAAGCAGACGAATGTGGTCATACCATTGTATATGTTTTCCCTGAACCAGTTTGCCCATATGCAAAGATGCAAACATTGAATCCATCTAGGACAGACCTTATCACCGGTTGAGTGTCAATGTATATTTGCTCTGGTAAGATTCAACTAATTATCAGTATCGTGGAAGTAGATACGTGGTGCCCAAAGCCAACCAATTCTTAGCTAAGCCGCATAACACAAGAGTTACAAAATATCTTTCAAATATTTAATACAATTGTAGATGGTTGTTATTGGAATAACACAAACTTAAAACATACCTTGTGAGACGTTCTGTCCAAATACTTTGTTGAAGGCAAATATTTTCCGTGCATCTTTTTCCCGCTTTAAAGGATTGACAATCATAATATTACCATTTTCTCCAATATAGTCAACCGTTGATTGCATATCCTTTTGTTCTGGTAAGAAAGGTTTGACTCGGCAGTAGACTCTAATGGTCCCTACAATGCCGATAACATAAGTCAATACACCAGAATTTACAAAAAAAAAAGTCAGATGCAAGATTTTAATAGGTGGGGACCTTTAAGATCTTGGACCTCATTGTAAAGTAAGCGATTTTCCTCCAGAACCTTGTGGTAAGAAGAAGATGTTACTTCCATGGCCTTAACGTGATGGACTGCATAGAGGGAGATTTAGATTTATCATATCAGCTACAGTTACTGAGAAGAGAAAATTTGGGTAGGAGAGAATTCATTACTTATCCGTTGAAGTTCTTCTGCAACTCTGACTGCATTTGTTTAACTTGGCATCTTGTTTCCCCAAATTGTGATTTTACTTCCTACATGAGTGAAGCTAATTAATGAATCCATCCCATAAACATGAATGTAAAATTCTCTGGTAGCTTCCACCATTCAAGAACTAACCAAACGAGATAGTTTAAAAGCAAGAAAACTCAAACTTTAAGTATTGGAAGAGAAAGAAAATTTCTAACCTCCAACTCTTTCTGTTGTAGACCAATAGCTTCTACATGACTAGATGAAAACTTGTGGATGCTTGGTCTTATAAATTCAATTTGTCCGCCGCATTTACAAAACTTTGAAAACTCCTTTGACACCAAATCCTTTCTGTGCCGAAGATATTTGAAAACTGCTTCTAGAAACTCGGACCTTGATTGATCTCCGTTATCACATTTCAGTATCTTCCTTAGAAAGGAACCCAGCTGCATGTACATGCCAGAAACTTAATATGAACCTCGGAGAAAGAGTATCAACACTCGAAAACAACTTCATGAAAAGTACGTAATACCTGATTCCCCTGAGAAACTATTACTGTAGAAAAATCCTTAACTACCCTGTTGATCAATGTATCGATCACCTACATGTGTAACAAAAATCTGAGAAGGTGAAACACAATATATTATTCTAGTTTTTTCAAATAAATTACTACAACTAAATATAGAGCAATCAAACTTAATTCAATCATGTCTTACCTACCATTTCATTTAAAGGTAAGTCGTTGATTCCATCTCTCTCCTTGAGGTAAGCATGTAGAAGCTGAAGTGCAAAATGGTCAAAAAGAAAGGCCATAGAAATTGCAGTTTCAGATTCCTCTGTTGAGATCTCACTAGAAAGGTGAAGAAAATCCATAAGCTGGTCATAACTGAGAAGACTCAGACTCGTCCAAAGATACAGACTCATCAGTGGTGCTTTCACTACCATTTCCATACTGCTGCGGAGAATTGCCTTTTGGATTGATAGAGGACTATCCTTACAGTCCCTCCATACCTCCATACTCCCACTCCACCTGCTTGTTTCCACTCGTAAAAACCCTTTCAAACACAAAATGCAATCTACTACTTTGTTCGATGATCCTCCCTGCAATAACAAAAAGAGTCGAACTTTCATATGCTAAACAAGTTATGAAATGCATAATCACATGCAAACAAAAGGATCATTCCTGCCAAATAGCGCAACAGAAACATAATCATTCTCAGGGGACTTTCATCAAACATATAAAAAATATATGCATATACAGAATTCAGAATATTGCCAAAACATTAAGTAGTCGAAACAAAACCTTTTCGAGATCAGTAGCTCCAAAAGTTAAAAGCTGCATATCCTCTACAGCCGTAAGAAAGTTCCTCATGTTCTCAAAATATTGAATCGCAGATTGAGCTGCTCCCTCGGCATACTGAATAGCTGCCATAACAGGATTCTCCACCACCTAATTCAATTATGAAATTCACCAAAAAAACCACCTGAATGTCAGAAAATTGTTCCAAATGGTAGACGAAAACCAGAAATCAAAGCTGAACCGATCACCAAAAAAAAACCTTAATCACTATATTACAGATATAATAAATCGGACCTTGAGAACAGAGCCGGGATTGACTTTGTTGAGGACATTGCAGAGAATGAGGCCATTGCGGAGGGCTAGGTAGAACTCGTCTTCCGAAGGTTTTTCCGGCAGTGTCTCCGCCGCACACCTTTGTCCATTTTTCTCAGCCATGCCACCGCTTGGTACCTTCTCGCAGCTTACGAATTTCCACAATTCACAATACCCAAAATACATTTTATTCTTGTATTTCGGAAAAATTATAAAAATTGCGAAAAAGTAACCGATAATTAACGCGGGAAAGTAATTGGGCTCAGATATTGAATAAAAGCCCAATATCTAAATGGGCTTTAAATAAGTTCATATTCATATTGTTATTATACTTAAAAGACAAAATCTGATCTGACCTACAAAGTTAAGAGTTTACTCACAAAATAAACCATCAAAATTTCATTTTCATAAAAAAAAAACTTTTAATCTAACTGTCTTTTAGTTTTAAATTTTAAATTGACACCACTACCCAAAAACCATCTGAAACATAAATTCCCTTAAATCTTTGTAAATTTAGTTGTTAGATCCATCTGTTTTAGTTAACTTTTATATATCCATAGATATATGTATATCTACCAAACATAAAGTAATAAATAATATCACATTAAAACCAAAAAGACAAGTAATAAATAATAGTTGTGGTAGGTAATCTTCTAACGAAAGCCAATTTTGATAAAGCATTTTTCAAAACGACTTTTCTCTAATTCAAACCCAACAATGTAATTTTATTTGAATTACAAAGCTAATCAATATATGGTCCATCAACGACTCTCTTTTCTTCTCTCTCTTGCT
>JAKUCM010005101.1:0-52892 GCA_023374145.1 Lepidium sativum
TTGGCAACAATCGTTAATGTTTCATCATCAATAGACAATCTTGCACCTTAACAGATGAAATTTAATTATCAGAAAGAAACTTCAACCCAGATTTAAAACAACAAATGGATATTATTCTTCTTCTTTTTTTGGTCAAAAGGATATTTTATTCTTAAGCTTATGAATTTCATTTTCAAACCATCTTCTTAGAAGCACCCAAATCTTTCACTTCATAATGCATTCTTCCAGTCCATAGTCTTAAAAGTGTTGAGAATATAAACTTGATTTTGGATCAAGTTAATGTTGGGTAAAATCCAATTAATTTATATTAGGCTAAACCCATTTCTTGATCCATTATCTAGAAGTATATAAAGCTCAACCTCTTTTGAATGTTCTAGAGAATTTGAGAGAGAAATATCTACCCATTTATCTAGATTATTATAATAAAATATTAGTAGAACTCTCTAGATTTAGGATTAAAATATTCTATATATTTTGTACTTTGGAGGCTATTAATATCTCATCTCCCTTACCATTTGAAATCATCCAAGAAATAAGAAATCCTCTTAAATAATAAAAAGCTTCTTCTAAAATCATCTATCCTCTTCAAAATTCTCCAAACACTTTGATATGATTCTCCCTAGGAAAGGACTCTGAAAATCGGGGCTGGAGAACTCGAAATCGAATGAAATTTGAGCAGCTGATAGATTGGAGTGTGAGGAACGTGGTGGTGAGTTTTGAGCGGAATTGATCGAGGGGTTTATGAGATACGATGGTAAACTCTCTGAGAGTCAATAGAACTGATGGAATGATGGAGGAGAAGAACGTGATGGTGATTAGGTAGAAGGGATTCAAATTCACAACGTGTAATGAAATCCCAGATTCGAAGAACGCATTCAAAGAATCAGCAATTGAGAGAAGAACTCGATTTTCTTTCAAAGAAAAGTGTTTAACATTATTCAACTCTCACTTTTACAGCAAGTTCTAGAGTTTAAATACAACCCTAAAACAGAACAGCATGTAGTTTTTAAACCAAAAAAACAACATGTAGTTTGAAACTTAAATAAAACAACGAAGCGTTTAAATAAAAACAACGAGGCGTCTCACTAATTGGTGCACCTCAAAATCTACTAAGTACAATACCAGATTGGTTTGTACATTATTCCCCTAATGGTAAGACTCCTAAGTAACTCGCCGTAGTGATTTCATCTGCCTCATTAAAAACCATGAAAGAAAACCCAATTGGGACAAAACTCTCTATGGGAAAAAAGTACAGACTTCCTCACCTAAGTTACCTAGTTATCATTACCAGGAGAAGTCTTCAAGTTGGAGATGTTGAAGACTTGTATAGCTGGTGGCGAGAACGATCCTTCAGTCATGAGCGAGTGAGCTTCCTTAGCCAACTCCTTAGCTCTCGAACGCGTGATTGGTCCTACCAGCTGTGGTTCCTTAGCTTCTATGCTGCTCACGATCACATCACACTTTCTCTTAAATACTTTCTCCATCACTTCTAAAATAATTTTCCTTCCAACAAAGTGGTATCAGAGCTAGAAGATTTTTTAAGAAGATAACAAGTAATGGTGTTCCCTTCCAAGTTCCGATGCTCACAAAGAACAACTATGATACTTGGAGTTTAAGGATGACGGCTATCTTAGGAGCACATGATGCATGGGAAGTCGTCGAGAAAGGGTACATCGAACCGGAGAATGAAGGTAGTCTATCTCAAACTCAAAAGGATAGTTTAAGAGATTCAAGGAAGAGAGACAAGAAGGCTCTCTGTCTAATCTATCAAGGATTAGATGAAGATACCTTCGAGAAAGTTGCTGAAGCAAAGACAGCAAAGCAAGCATGGGAAAAGCTTCGTACTTCATACAAAGGTGCTGATCAAGTAAAGAAGGTACTTCTTCAAACTCTAAGAGGAGAATTTGAAGCATTACAAATGAAGGAAGGAGAATTTGTGTCGGAGTATTTTTCAAGAGTTTTGATGGTAACTAATAATCTAAAAAGAAATGGTGAGAAGCTAGATGATGTGAGAATCATGGAGAAAGTTCTTAGATCGTTTGTCCCAAAGTTCGAGCATATAGTTATCGTCATAGAAGAGACAAAAGACTTGGAGGCTATGACGATAGAGGAACTTCTTGGATCATTACAAGCATATGAAGAAAAGAAGAAGAAGAAAGAAGATATCGTGGAGCAAGTTCTTAAGTTGCAAATCAATCAAGAAACTGACCGAAATCATCTAAGACAAAGTGGCGGTCAATTTCAAGGAAGAGGTCGTGGTGGATATGGAAGAAATTGGAGACCATATGAAGAAAAATCTAACCCAAGAGGAGGAAGCTCATCAAGAGGTCGTGGACGAGAATCTATGAAATCAAGGTACAATAAGTCAAGTCTTAAATGTTACAATTGCAAAAAGTTTGGACATTATTCTTCCGAATGTAAGGCTCCAATCAACAAAAAAGTTGAAGAGAGGTCCAACTACGTTGAAGAAATAAGTCATAAAGGAGATATGCTATTGATGGCTTATAAGAAAGATGAACGAGATGAGATTCACAAGTGGTACCTTGATAGTGGAGCAAGTAATCATATGTGTGGAAAAAGAAGCATGTTCACGGAGCTTGATGAGTAGGTGAAAGGAAACGTAGCTTTGGGAGATGAATCAAAAATGGAGGTAAAAGGTAAAGGAAATATTCTTATTCGATTAAAGAATGGAGATCATCAATTTATATCCAATGTCTACTACATCCCAAGTATGAAGACCAACATCTTAAGTCTAGGACAACTCGTAGAGAAAGGTTATGACATTCGACTCAAGGACAATAACCTTTCTTTAAGAGACAATGCCAACAATCTCATTACCAAGGTGCCGATGACAAAGAATAGAATTTTTATTCTTAACATTCAAAGTGACATCGCACAATGTCTCAAGATGTGTTATAAGGAGGATTCTTGGCTTTGGCATCTTCGATTAGGGCATCTAAATTTTGGAAGTTTAAAGCTACTTTCCAAGAAAGAAATGGTGAGAGGATTGCCTTGTATCAACCATCCAAATCAAGTGTGTGAAGGGTGTTTACTTGGAAAACAATTCAAAACTAGTTTTCCAAAGGAGTCAGATACAAGAGCTAGGAAGCCGTTGGAACTTATCCACACAGATGTTTGTGGTCCATTCAACCAAAATCACTTGGTAAAAGTAACTACTTCCTTCTCTTTATTGATGATTTTTCAAGAAAAACATGGGTTTACTTTTTGAAGGAAAAATCTGAGGTGTTCGAAAACTTTAAAAAGTTTAAAGCCCAAGTCGAGAAGGAAAGTGGTCTTGTCATCAAAGCCATGAGATCTGATCGTGGAGGAGAGTTCACTTCTAAAGAGTTTTTGAAGTATTGTGAAGACAATGTCATTAGAAGACAATTGACGGTTCCAAGATCCCCTCAACAAAATGGAGTAGCAGAAAGAAAAAATAGAACAATTCTTGATATGGCAAGAAGCATGCTCAAAAGTAAAAAACTACCAAAGGAGTTTTGGGCAGAAGCAGTAGCATGTGTAGTCTACATATCAAACCGATCTCCGACAAGAAGCATTTCAGAAAAGACACCACAAGAAATTTGGAGTGGAAGAAAGCCCGGCGTTTCACATCTAAGAGTCTTTGGAAGCCTTGCTCACGCTCATGTACCAGATGAAAGGCGAAGCAAACTAGACGACAAAAGTGAGAAGTACATATTCATTGAATATAATGCCAACTCCAAAGGTTACAAGCTCTACAATCCGGATACAAAGAAGACAATCATAAGTCGAAATGTCATTTTTGATGAAGAAGGAGAATGGGAATGGAGTTCAAATGATGAAGAGTACAATTTTTTTCCTTCTTTTGAAGAAGAGACTTTGGAGCAACCAAGAGAAGATCACGTTACACCACCAATTTCAACAACTACAAGCTCTCATGAAGATGAAAGTCCAAGTCAAGGGATTGCACGTTTCAGAAGTCTACAAGAACTTTACGAGGTAACCGAAAATCAAGACAATCTTACCTTATTTTGTCTATTTGTGGATTGCGAGCCTATAAATTTCAAAGAAGCTCAAGAAAAGAAGACATGGAGGAAAGCAATAGAGGAGGAAATAAAGTCGATACAGAAGAATGACACATGGGAGTTAGCTTCACTTCCAAATGGCCACAAAGCAATCGGTGTGAAGTGGGTGTACAAAGCAAAGAAGAATGCAAAAGGAGAAATTGAAAGATACAAAGCAAGATTGGTGGCAAAAGGCTATAGTCAAAGAGCAGGAATTGACTATGATGAGGTATTCGCTCCAGTTGCTCGCTTAGAAACTGTTAGACTAATCATTTCATTGGCGGCTCAAAACAAATGGAGAATACATCAAATGGATGTCAAGTCAGCCTTCTCAAGTCAAGTCAGTCTATATTGAGCAACCACAAGGTTTCATTATCAAGGGAGAAGAAGATAAAGTCTTAAGGTTGAAGAAGGCGCTATATGGATTAAAACAAGCCCCAAGAGCCTGGAATACTCGGATTGATAAGTACTTCAAAGAGAAGGACTTCATCAAGTGTCCATATGAGCATGCACTTTATATTAAAACTCAAAACAATGATATATTGATTGCATGCTTATATGTAGATGACTTGATATTCACAGGAAACAATCCAAGTATGTTCGAGAAATTCAAGATGGAGATGATAAAGGAGTTTGAGATGACAGACATTGGACTAATGTCTTACTATCTTGGAATTGAAGTAAAGCAAGACGACGATGGAATATTCATCACTCAAGAAGCCTATGCAAAAGAGGTTCTTAAGAAATTTAAGATGGATGACTCAAATCCAGTTTGTACGCCAATGGAATGTGGAACCAAGTTATCAAAGCACGAAGAAGGAGAGAGTATCGATCCAACAATCTTTAAGAGCTTAGTTGGGAGTTTACGCTACTTGATGTGCACAAGACCTGACATCTTATATGCAGTCGGAGTTATGAGTCGATACATGGAGCATCCAACTACTACTCTTTTTAAAGCAGCAAAGAGGATTCTTCGTTATATCAAGGGTACCACAGATTTTGGTCTTTATTACTCCATTTCTAA
The DNA here is from genome assembly GCA_023374145.1 of Lepidium sativum. Classification (NCBI taxonomy): domain Eukaryota; kingdom Viridiplantae; phylum Streptophyta; class Magnoliopsida; order Brassicales; family Brassicaceae; genus Lepidium; species Lepidium sativum. Next base: position 5,068 of record JAKUCM010005101.1, read on the forward strand.
TAATTACAAGCTTGTTGGATATAGTGATAGTGATTGAAGTGGAGACATAGACGATCGAAAAAGCACAAGTGGTTTTGTGTTCTACATTGGAGATAAGGCTTTTACATGGGTGTCAAAGAAGCAACCGATTGTCACCCTTTCTACTTGTGAAGCGGAGTATGTAACGGCTACTTCATGTGTTTGCCATGCTATATGGTTGCGGAACTTACTAAAGGAGCTAAACTTTCAACAAGAGGAGCCAACAAAGATTTTTGTGGATAACAAGTCGGCTATAGCTTTGGTGAAGAACCCAGTGTTTCATGATCGGAGTAAGCATATTGACACTCGTTATCACTACATTCGAGATTGTGTTTACAAGAAGGATGTGCAGTTGGAGTATGTGAAGACAAATGATCAAGTGGCATACATCTTCACCAAACCTCTTAAGCGGGAAGACTTTATCAAGATGCGGAGTATGCTTGGAGTAGCAAAATCAAGTTTAAGAGGGGGTGTTGAGAATATAAACTTGATTTTGGATCAAGTTAATGTTGGGTAAAATCCAATTAACTTATATTGGGATAAACCCATTTCTTGATCCATTATCTAGAAGTATCTAAAGTTCAACCTCTTTTGAATGTTCTAGAGAATTTGAGAGAGAAATATCTACACATTTATCTAGATTATTATAATAAAATATTAGTAAAACTCTCTAGATTTAGGATTAAAATATTCTATATATTTTGTACTTTGGAGGCTATAAATACCTCCTCTCCCTTACCATTTGAAATCATCCAAGAAATAAGAAATCCTCTTAAATAATAAAAAGGTTCTTCTAAAATCATCTATCCTCTTCAAAATTCTCCAAACACTTTCTCTTAAATATTTTCTCCATCACTTCTAAAATAATTTTCCTTCCAACAAAAAGGTTATAAGAAAGAAGCTTTAACGATTAAAGTGATATCAATAAATAACCTGTTTCCTCTTCAATCTTTCTCTTCAGTACACCCATAGGTCCGATTAAGCTACGAAGTGAGTCATTGGTGTACTTGAATGTTGCTGCAAGATAGACATAACTCTGGAGTTGAGCAGGAGAAATTCTATTAACTAAGGTTAGCGAAAACAAATGGAAAGAAACCTAGCCGAGGAGAATAAGCCCCATCCTGGTCTCGTGAAGAGTTCATGTTTCTCTCCATGTGGTCAAGAATCCAAGCTCTGTGCATCTCTAGGGGCTCCAAGTGTGACAGTACATAGCACCTTTTAACACATACAAAACATATTTAAGCAAGATTGTCTCCAACACTTGAGGCCTACAACTTATGCAGCGACAGAAAAATGTAACGAAGCTTTGTAAAAGGAAAGAAACCTATGGAAGGGATACAAAGTACAGAATTAATGTCATTGCTTACATTCTAAACATTTCGATTTTCTTTTAACCTTTAGCTACATAACTCTCCTTTTCTGTTTGGGTCAAAAGGTCAATATTAAAAGGCGTCAATGGGAAGAGAAGGTATTCTACCATTACTTTAATCACTCTGCAACTAAAGCTTAATAGACAAACCTGCGTATCTCCACGTGGAAAAGTGTTGATCCATGCAGTGCAGGTAAGTAACGCGATTCGCAATCGATGGGCCGAACTTCATCAATATGTTTTCCATCAACTCGAAATCCATCTGATATCATCCTTGATCGGACTACCTGATATATTAGTTAAAGGGACAGTGTAGTAAGACAGAGAACAAAATGACATGCAAAAGCTTACAACACATTTCTAGTGACGGAGTACGCAATCTCTGAAAGCTCTTAAGATCCACACATATAGTACGTCTCAAAGTGAAAAAGAACATCTCAACTATCACAGAAACAAAGAACAAACCAACATATTTTTTCAAATCACAGTCGGCCTGGCCTCTATAGAATCGGCAAAGATATATATATATATATATATGATATTGTTATTCCATACTGAACATATTCAATCATCTAATTTAAAAACTAATTCTTATGTCAAATTTATTAGACAAGGAGCCCCCAAAGTCCAAAACAAGAGCAAAGAGGAACAGTATATTTTCCAAATATTGATTTACAAGCGTACCTTCTTTCTCACTGTATCAACAGCCTTTGGAGGGATATTCAAGCTTTCTTGATCACCCTCTTCTTCGAATACTTTTCTCACACCTTTTTCCAATGTTATCTAGAGCCTCTCCACCTTCAAACTAGATTTACAAAATTATCAGACAAACTGGAAATCCAACTTCAAGGTAGAAACAACACTAGTACGCACCTTTCAATATGAAGGGTCAGTAAAGATGGATTCAATGCGCGTTCCAGCCAAGTCGGTCACTTTTTCTAAAGTTTTCTCAGAAAGCATGGACAATTTGTACTCCTTCTTTTGTTTCCCAGCATTTTCTGCTAATCTTATTTGGGGATCAAGGTACTTAACAGCCTGCGTAAAAAAAGATTCAAGACTATTTAATATAGCATCGTACTAGGAAAGCTAACGAAGGTTCTCGAGCCTACCTCTGGATGAGCTACCCTCAGAGCAGCTGCTAAATCTTTTTCTTAGATCTCACGGGATTGAACATCAATCATCATAGTCTTATCCCTTGTGCAAGCGTACACCAAATTGAGATCACTTGAGCAAAGCTATACAGAGTTTTACCATAGCACAATTACAAAAGAAAATGAAACTGGGGCTACAATTTGTAAATTTAGAGAATATACCAATATGCCACTTTTTACCTCATCCATAGTTGAATTGACAACAAATTGCCCACATATTCTTCCTATTCGGATGACTCCAATGAGCCATCTGTAACACCCGCGTTCCACGGATCCTACTGGTGATTCCAGATTGGTTCGAGGGACAAGGGAAATTGGGTTGGGAAAGAAGGAAGGATAGGGGTTTTTGTTGGATAAGGTTATGGGAATTCAGACAATGCAAGGGGAATTCAGACAAGGAAAGGGGAATTCGGACAAGTCCCTGGAAATTCGGACAAGAAAAAGAGGATTCAGACAAGTCCCTAGAATTTCGGACAAGACATGAGAAATTCGGACAAGGGAGTGACAGTGTCCGGACAAGGCAGTGACAGTAACCGAACTGGTTGTGAGTTCGGACAGGTAGTGAAGTGTTCGGATAGGTAGTGAAGTGTTTGGACAGGGAGTGAAGTGTCCGAACTGAGAGAGTGCTAGTGGGAAGTGGTTAGGCCGTTCATGGATCGGTCCATGGCATAATTGTTATTTGGGTTAGACTTGGTCCAACATAAGTGGGCTTGAATTTGCCCCATCCTGGGCAAAATTAGGGTTAGGATTTTCCACCGAAAACCCTATAAATAGAGCTAAAAACCGCCGCAACCCAGAAAAATCATGAAAAACTCTAAGTTAAAATCGGAATTCTTCGCGAAGAGCTCTAAGGCCGATTTTTATCGATTCGAGCACGAGGAAGACCAGATCAAGAGCGATCGAAACCGGATAGGCTAAGGGAAAGGTGAGTTTTCGGGAACGTTGAAGTGATTTTGGGTGCGTTTTTGGGAAATAGTGGGATTAAGTCTTAGACGGGTTAGGATTGCGTGATTGATTGGATGAATGATTACTTTTTTATGTTCATGATTGTTGTTTTGATTGATTCGGGTGAATCCGGGTAACCGAGGCAGCACATCTGATCGGACTTTAAGCATGAATAATGCTGGACTCTGAGCATGAATAATGTTGTTGTCTGACTTGATTGCTTATTGTTAGAATGTGTTTCTATTTTGTCCAAGTGGGACGGAATGACCGACTCACTAAGAAATTCGTTTGCTTACCCAATCTGCGTGATTGTAGGTGATTTACGAAAGGCCCGTGAAAGTGGCTAAGTAGGAGCGAGATTGACTGGGATAAACTATATCTACACACATATAATTTAAATATTCTTGCAAACATGTTGTACTAGAACCTCTTGATTTGTTTATGCATACATTTTTGGGCTTATAAACTGTCAAAAACTCAAAAATGACTAAGTAAAGAAAGAACCAAAAATTGACTAAGTGTTTGGTCTGCCCATGACCAAACTGAATCGAATTCGGACGTAGGCATCACGAGTTGGTATCAGAGCGCAGTTTGGTTCTAGGATTGTCGGGTAATGCATAAACGGGTTAGATAAATAGAAAGTCATCCTCCTCCCAGTAAGGTTTATATGTAGTAATATGGGTGTGAATTGAACTAAGTTAGTAAGACGGACTAACTTAGTGAACCTGATCACTGTAGATGGCTAGAAGTAGTCGAACCAGAAGGAATGTGGGAAACAAAATTTCCGAGCTGTGACGGGAAGGTCCGAGGAAGAGGATGTCCAAAGCGTGGACAATCAAAGCGTTGAGAAAAGTGAGCCTCCCACCGCAAGTGCTGGTACTGCGAATCCAATTGGGATGAGCGAGGTGTTTGCTCTTTTGACCCAAGTCCTGGAAAGACTGCCTGCTGTAGTGCATGCAGCAGTGGTGCCACCGCGGGTGATTTCGGTTGCGGTGGAAAACGTGGTCGAGGAGACAAACTCTATGGTTACTCCATCATACCTGAAAATGATGGATCACAAGCAGAAGTTAGACACCAAGTTCTTTTCGGGAGGTGTCAAGCCTATCGAGGCAGGCGAGTGGCGGAGTAGACTCGAAAGGAACTTCAACTCTATTTGATGCCTGGAAAAGTTTAAGAGGCATATTGCAGTCCACTATCTGGAAGGGGATGCACATAATTGGTGGCAAGGCGTTTCAGGTAGAATGGATAAGCCGAACTACAGCTGGGAAACGTTTGGTAAGGACTTTTGGGCAAAATACTTCCCACCGGAAGTGTTTGATCGGCTATAGGGAATCTTTCTAGATCTTTGCCAAGGATCCATGTCCGTGAGTGAATATGAGGTCAAGTTCAACAATCTGAGGTGATGTAGGAAAGAGCATTCTGGTACGTGCAGATTTGCTTCAGGTGCATGCTTCCGATGTGGTAGCACAGAGCATAGAATTCGGGACTGACCGAAAGAGGACCCAAGGGGAAAGGAAGTCAGAGCTAGTGATGCAAGGGTGTGCTACAACTGCGGTGAAGCTGGATACATCAGACCGTAATGTCCAAAGTTGGAGCAGTCTTCAAGAAAACGGGCAAATGAAGCACTGCCACCTCCGCCAAAGAGGTAAGCATTGATGTCGAGGGCTTATTCAGTGGTTGCGGATCCATCAGATCAGAACTCTACACGTCCAATAACCGGTGAGTCTTCTCACTTTTTACCTTAGCAATTTCTTGGTGAACTTGCTTGCTTGTTGCGTTAGCAAAACAACACATAGTCACTTTGTCAAGGGGAAATATATATTTACAATTCATGCAACACATAGTCGCGTAGCCGTAGTATTTCTATTTTAGGAATAGGCCCAAAAGGATCATAGACACGAGGATAATGAGACCTTCTTACGAATCCTCTTGACAATGAAACAACATAAGAAAGGAGACACCTGTAAGAAGAAAAACAAACTATAAAAGAACTCTACTATACTTATAAATCAACTCCACTGTACTTGAAAATGAACTATACTATACGGTAAATGAACTTTATTATACTTGTAAATGAACTCCACTATAAGGTAAATGAACTCTACTATACGGTAAATGAACTATACTATTTAAGTAAATGAACTCTACCATACGGGTAAATGAATTCCACTACATTTGAAATGAACTTTATCATGTTGTAAATGTATTATACCTGGTTCGCAGTGAGTACTCGTGCCCGAGTCTCTTTTGATAACACGTCTTCCATACATATTACCTTCCCCAGTGTTTGTTTACTCTCTTCAGGAGAATCCACCAAGTATATGATGCCAAGCTGTGACATTCCCGGCTTCAGTTTTTTCTCATTGTAAGGTACCTTGTCAAGAGGTTGTTCTTTCAACTATTCTTCTCTCTCTAGATTCCTAACAACCTGTGATACTAGGCTGAGAGGGTCGGATGTCTTCTGACTCTCAACAACCCATTTATTCTACAAAATATGTAAAATATGTCAACTATATCAAAAAGACTTACTAAACAGAATGATCAACTCTATCAAAAAGACTTATTAAACACGTGTTTACCTCGTTGGGTGGGATGATATGTTTGGTGATGGCTTGGGACACTTGGGTGTCATCGAGGTAAGAATCTGGTGTTGGCCTAATTGTATTACGGACAACACGCGAACCTATACTTGGTGTTTTCTCCGAGTCTGAGTCCACCAGGCTGGGCCGCTCCCAAGGAGGTGTCTACGAAGAGTAATTGCACTATATCAGCTTGACAGTTTAGAGTTGCTAATAGTGGTAGAGTTCATTTTTATGGTTTGGTAGAGATGTATCAATCACATGAATTGTTTGGTAGAGTTACACATATCTCGATCAAACCATATATAAGCTCTACCAAAGTTAACAACCCACAAATTTATGTTTATATGATGTTTGTACAAATATATATATGTAATATTAACATTTCAATGTTTGTACATAGGGTAAATCAATCAGAGTAAGTCTCATTCAAATAGAGTCTTATGTACCGATTTAAGATCCACATCTTTAAGGGCAACTTCACGCTATGTATCGCTTTCTATGTCTACACCACGATTCACAGGTTCTGGAGTTCTATGTCATTTTCCCTGTCTCAACAGTGTTTATACACGAAGACTCCAGCTTCTTGACGAAATCCATTAGTTTTTCATTCTTATCGAGTTTTGCCCTTGAGAAGCACAAAGGGGAAATGAAATTTATCAATATGATAATCAAGAGAAAGTAGATTACAAGCAACAAGAACATTGTCAGAGGAATAGGTAAATGAATGAAGAAACGCAGAATTCAATTAGTTAAACTAGTTAGAATCACAAAACAAAGAATGATAATTAATAAAGCCATGTGTGAGAAAGGCTGAATACCTGTGTTCTAAGCCACGAGTCCATGCAAATATGGAGGCGATGCTGTTAGTACTGGTTTCTTGTCCCTTTTGGTGCAGTCGGAAATGCCGAGTTACGGTTCCATGAGCTGCCTCTGACTCAAGTGTTTTCCCATCAGAGGACAACTGAACAAAATCCATCATGTAAAGACTTTTACTTGGAAAATAGATCAAATATTGGCATTTGGTTTACGATACAAACCAAAACGGAGGTCATGAGGCCTAATGATTCAAACCCTACATTTGAGGGAGAAAAAGGACAAGATTTAAGTATGTTGTTTGCTTTATTGGTACACACATAAACATGTATGAATTGTTGTTTTAAATTTGTACCTTGAGCAAGAAGATCGCTTTGAACATCACCGTCGTAATTTTTGCACGCCCACACATAGCCACCTTCGCTTTTTACTGCGTAAGCTACCATGTCATCGATCAAGCGGTGCTCATACCTAAAAAGACAAAACCATCTACATATCAACTTTGTTAAATTTGTCAAGCACATCACAATTTTAAGTAAGATTGAGAATACAGATATTAACCAGATTGAGTGGTCTTCAAATTTTTGCTTCCAATTCGCCTCGTAAACTTCTTGAAATATGTCCTTGAATCTGAAATGTTTCACTACATCTCAGAGCAGCTCACTTACGCAGAGCTGGAACTTGGAAATCAACAAGAAGACAAAAACAAACCTGCCATCATATTTCTTGAGGATAGTGTTCTTGGTGCTCAAGTACAGTGGCCATTTCTTAGTTATTGCCATCGCCATAGATGACTCAGCAAAAGCTCGAATTGACTGGCATGTCACAAAACACAGAACGCTTGTTGCAAATTTCTTTAAGAAAATACTTCACGGCCAGAGTGTACCATTTTATAAAAGACAGACCTCATCTACGTTGTACATAGCAAGTGCGACACCAGGTCCTTTGAAATCATGTACATGAAGCTCCACAGGGGCGTTCCCATCTTTTGGGACTAATTAGACAATGAGATATTTTTTACTAGCAATCTGCATTATATTGTTGAAGAATCCTTGTTGTTCAATGAATATAGTTTAGTATAGCCTGACCAAAAACCATTTTCAGCTTTCCTGGCCCTTTAATTAATGCATCAGTGGCACGATACTGATCGCCAAAGGCATGCCTACCAATGCATATAGATTTTCTCCAACCTATAAGACATAATATTGGAGTCCTCATGTGGTATTTCAATACAGATTCACAAAGAGGCTTAAAAGATACCAGGAACAAGCCGAGGGATATTGCTGCACATGATAGGTTCACGAAACACAGTCCCTAGAAAATATTGTGTAAAATGAATGATTAAAATGCCAAAAGCACCTGATAACTGGGTGAAATTATAGGTTGCAAAGCAATTTAACCAATATATTCCTATTCTCCAAAAATGCTCTATTCCCCGAGAATACAGAGACAAACCATTTAAAATGTTTCTGATTGTCCCATTAGGGCTCCTCCACATTGATTTCAATCCAAACTCCTTCACTCTGCCCTCATCTTCCAAAAAGAAATATCATAGAGAAGATAGATAATGCTACCTCTGAAGCGAACAAGGCCCCATATGTGTCATGAATAAGAGGAGTTCACATACCAGGAGTTACAGTGGCACATTTGATAGCAACATTATACCTGAAACATCAACTTAGGCTATAAAGTATGTTCTAATACCCTGAATGATACTAATAGCATCTAAACCAAGAAACTTACTTAAGAGCTGCTTCTGCACTTTCAACTGTAACCTTATCATCAGTGGCGTCTCGGTTCAGAACCCCCAAGTCGAAGTACTTAATGTCCAAATCCACATACGGAAAAATAAGCTGCACACATAAGAAAGCTACATGTGAGCTCCGTCAAAAGTTGAAATCAATTGGTGACCAGTTGTTGATAATTACATCCTTACTTTTTCCTTTATCATACCCCATATCACCCTTGTCATTTCATCGCCTGAATTCCCACAAGATATAAGAAAATTAGAAACATTCTCTGAAAACCAAACCTAGCAAGGAACATATAAGCAAATGACTTTTAAGATATCATCCCAACCAATTATTTGGGAACCAAGCTAATGTTCTATAATCAATGTTTATCATAAATTAAACAATAATCAAACGTTGAATTTCCAATTTCAAGTACGCAACACTATTCTCGCAAAGAAGCTTACCATCCATTTCAACGATAGGATTCTGAACCTCAATTTTATCAGAACCGTTTGAAGAGGCAAAACATCGAAGCGATAACAAGCGATGAAACTGAATGGGAAGAGCGATGCGATTCCTCAAAGAGCCTCGTGATAATATACCGGTACTGAGAAATTCTGGAGACTTGCATGAAATCCGAGTAGATACGAACGAAGACGATAAAATAGCAGTGGAAGAAGATGACGACGTAGACCACATGGCGGCGACGCCCGTACGGTACGTGAAACCGCCGTGTGAGAGCTTATTCAGCATCCGAGACTCTGAGCTCAACTCGTTCTCTCAATTCCTACCAGAAGATTCCGCAATTTTGAGTTTGTTGCTAAAGCGTGTCCAGTGGCCACTTTCCAGAGTTTCAATGACGACTCCGGCGAAAAGGAAAATAGAAAATAGAGAAGAGAAATTCGTTTAAATTATTTTAGTGGGCCCAAATTAAATAACTTACGGAGGCCCAGTCAAATTTTCTTCCTGTAATCACTCAAACCGAACTGGCCGGTTTGAATGTACCCAATCTGTAATTTAGTCCGGTTAGTTTCCATATCCGGTTTGGTTTGGAACGAAAGCGAAAACCCTACTGAGAGGTTTTTCTCTCGTTTTGTTCTCACAGAGAATCAAAGATCAGTCCTCGAACTCCATTATCAGCTCAAGTTCTTAGCTTTTCTTCTTGTTTTCCCTCTGTGAGTATTTCCATGTCGTTTTTCGACATCTGTTTACTTCTCCTTCTGATTCTTTTCTTATAAAAGTTGTTGCTTTGTCTAGTTATCTTGTTTGGCTCCAGTTTATTAACGCCTTGTATCGGAAATTTGTCTTCTTTTATTGAAATTAGTTTTTCTCTTCGTTTTTTTTATTTAATTAAACGTTAAATTGTTTTCTTCTGTGCAGTTGATTCACTACGACAAATTTTTGAATATCAGTGTAGTCGGCTGTTAATTATGATGAAATTGGGATTATATTTTTTGATTTGTGAGACTCCATTGTTTCTGAGTAAGATGTGGATTGTCTAGTAATTTAACTCGAGACTCTGAATTTTCAGAACAAAAAAAGCTTTAGCTCAATCTCAAGATGTTACCAACTGAGTCAAAGAAAGCCTTGTCTTTCAAAAGGTACATTGAAGATGGCGACTTAGTCATCGCTTATGAAAGACATGATGTTATGAAACCTGTAAAAGTAAGCAAAGAAGCTGTGCTTCAGAACCGTTTTGGAGTGTTTAAACACTCCGATTGGATTGGAAAGCCACTTGGGACGAAAGTATTCAGCAACAAGGATAAATTTGTATACCTTTTGGCACCCACTCCCGAGCTATGGACACTGGTTTTAAGCCACCGGACTCAGATTCTTTACATTGCGGATATTAGCTTTGTGGTAATGTATCTAGAAGTCGTGCCTGGCTGTATTGTTCTTGAGTCAGGCACAGGAAGTGGTTCGCTTTCATCATCTCTTGCTCGAGCTTTGGCTCCAACTGGACATGTGTATTCATTTGATTTTCATGAACAACGAGCTGTCTCTGCAAGGTAGAAACTTCTGTATTATTTGCTATCACGCTGTGAGATTTTCTCTTAAAGTTCTAGTCTATATGCATCTCTTTTTTATTTTACTTTACTTTGCAACAGGGAAGATTTTGAGAAGACTGGAATTAGTAGTTTAGTAACCGTAGAGGTTAGAGACATTCAAGGAGAAGGTTTTCCTGAGAAACTGACAGGTTTGGCTGATTCGGTGTTTCTAGACCTTCCAAAGCCTTGGCTCGCGGTTCCTTCTGCAGCTAAGATGTTAAAACAGGATGGAGTTCTCTGCTCTTTCTCACCTTGCATTGAGCAAGTACAACGGACATGTGAAGTCCTCAGATCAGATTTCGTAGGTAACTTTATCTTCATTTATAACATCTCTTTCTACTTTCTACTCCAGTTCAAACTGAAAGTGTTTACGCTCTAGTCTACACATTATCCGCATGTTCGTTCCTTGAAAGGATATTATAATTAATGTACTTAAGTAGTGATTTTGGGACTGTAACCTTTTCTCAATTCTCAAATCTAGGACTAAAATAGTGTTGAATAGAGTAAAGTTATGTCCTCACTCTCTTGTGAACCTTATACCAATTTGCTATGGGTTCAAATTTTGCAGAAATAAGAACATTTGAGGTGCTTCTCAGAACATATGAAGTGAAGGAAGCGAATACGGATACTAGTAGTATAGTTGGTGAGAGCCACGAGAAGGACAATGGAGGAAGGAGACCGTACAAAAGAAAACACTGTTCAAACGAAGACAACAACTTTTCACAGGAAAACTCTTCTATCTCCAGTTCAGTCGTCATGGCTCGACCTTCTAGCGAGTCTAGAGGCCACACCGGTTACTTAACCTTCGCAAGACTCCAATGTTTAGCTTAGTCCAAAATTCTCGAACTAGATACCAATGGATGTTTTATCATGTGTTGAAATATTTTATGAGTTTATCTTATTAAGCTTCCTTTTCTGAAAGGTTTGAGATAAAATCCTATTTTTTCTTTGATTCCTTATTTGTGGTCCATTGTACAAAATAACCATGTCGTTTGCTGACGATTTTTTGTGTAACCAATCAAAACAACTGGTGTTCTTCAATTTCAAACAGAAGGTAGATAAAATGATTTTGGATATTTGTTGATACGGCCAACGGAGTATACCTTTGGAGCCCAATAAGGTATTAAGAATGATGTAAGAACCATATATTTTCTAATCGTCACGCAATTTTTTCCGTACAGTTTGTTGCGCTTCTTTTATGTGGCGCAAATTTCTAGAAACCAGAATTTTATTTAGGTTCGAGTTTTTAGAGTTTTACTTAAAAGAGCATGTCCAACAACGTCCCTCTAATGTGTCATGCTCTGGTTAGAGAAGGATTTTTGGTCAAAAAAATTAGAAGGCACAGGTTTTTTCGAAGAAGTTCTATTTTCTGATTTTTTCTTTTTTCTTTCTTCTCCTCTTATCTGATGGTGATTCAAGTGTGATTTCAAATCGACGGTAAGATGAGCCAAATATGCATCTCTAGACGCGTATCATCATCAAAACGAGCGAGCAAGCAAATTTCACCATCGGCTTTGATATAAATCATCGCTTCACGACATCGGTGGGGAGAAAAGTGATTGTCGACAAAATATGAGGGATTCTAGGGCGAAGATTTTGGGGTTTATTCCAATCTAATCAAATAGGTATGTTTTCCGACCAATATGTAGTAGTTAACATAGTTCGATTATGAGATTAAGGTTTGTGATTGTAAAATTAGGGTTTTTCGATTTAGGGTTATCTCTTGTTAATGTAATTAAGGTTTTCGGTTTTTTGTTGTAGATTGATTTCAATTGCTACCATTAAGTACAAACAAATGATTGTGTTTATGTTATGGTCTTAGGTTTTAGGTTGATTTCATATAGATAGGTATAGAGTTAGAGTTAGGTTGGCATTGATTAATGACATGTGTCTTAACTTACATGTAAAGATCTTTTAATTTAATGGCCTTGAATGTGTAGTAGATATTGATTAGGTTGTCACTTAATGCTAAATTAAGCATATATATGAAATCACACCGAAAACACTCTATCTCACCTTCAATATTCTTATGTTTTGTCTTTTAAACACCATAATGGATTCACGTAATCCATTTAGCCAGTCTTCTGGCTTTATAGCTTTGTTGAGTAGTCAACAAGCACCCCAAAACCCTTTTACTCTCATTGATTTTCTTTCTTAAATCCCATAAATGTATGGAGCACTAGATGCTCCAGAATCTTCCTCATCATGTTCATGTACAACAACCTCTACTACTTTGTTTCTCATGTATAGTTTCCTTTTTAGCTTCCATCAACTCTAAAGCTCTAAACCTCTTATGAGATTTACATTTGTATCCCATAAAAAAAAAATCTTTCCACAGTGGCGACACGGGTTTGTATGTTCCTCTTCACCTCTGCAGACATACCTCAAAGTTTCTCCGGTAACCAAAATCACCCATTTCTCTCGTCATAGGGCTGACAAAATGGTTACTCTTGTTGGTATTTAAGTTACCAGAGTTGTTTCTAATCGACTGCATGAAGTATTGGTTTCTCTCTGATGTCAACATTTCTACCATTTTAGCAGTATCAATGATATCATCCATCCCATCTGGTCGATATAGCAACACTTGCTCTCTCAAACTCTTTTTCATTCCTACCAAGAACAAAACCTATAGCAAATCCAACGGTATATGTGGAGCTTCGCCAAAAAGCTCTTCAAAACTCTCAAGATACTTTGTTCAATTATCATTTCGTGTGAGTTAAACCATGATGTTACAACCTTTGGCAGCTCTGGATCGACGAATGAACCTCTCCTTGAAATCATTCCAATTTTTCCAGTATTCTTTGTCTTGCACCATACAGGACCAAGTCATTGTGCTACCCGACAAACAAGGTAAAGCCTCTTCTAGCTTGTCATCTTCCACCGTCCGGTTATGAGAAAAGCATTTCTCCACTCGATACAACTAGTTCACCAGATTTTGGCCTTTGGACACTAATATCTCTTTCTTCTTGCCGGAAAACTCAGATGTCGGCGTAAAGGTGGCACTTTTATTGTTCACTAGGTCCGAATCCAATACAACAAGAGTCTAGTTTACATGAGCATATATATTATTTCCGCCTTGCTCTTTCTTTTTTCTAACTCCACTAGCATCAAAGGACCTTTCATTGTTGTTACCTTAATCATTATAGTCAGAATAGAGCTTTATCCAAGTGAACTTTGATACTCCCCTACCTTCAAGCTCTATTCTGAGAAGTTGGCTCATATAAATTTTCAATTAAGCAATGTCTTTCGCTATGTTTAATATCTTATCATCCAACAAAGATCCTAATCTCATTCTATTATTGGTTCATTAATCCTTCATTCTCAAAAATTCTTTCCTAAACCGAAAATCTTGTAAACCGACAAAATCACCATGGAATTCAACAAAGGGGCGTGCATACCAGTAACTCTTAAGGGGCCTAACTATATAATATGGTCAAGAACTGCAAGGATGATCTTGTTGTAGTCGTAGGCTATGGAGTCATATAGAGCCACCAAAAGACAAAGTCGTAAATGCCGCGGATAAAGGGAAAAGAAAGGAGGGTACCTCCGACTTGGTGATGGTTGATCAAGATAAATGGTTCCAAGAATACCAAACGGTAATGGCTATCATAACCGCCTCTCTTGATCCTCATCTCCTCGAATCCTACCTTATTTGTGAAACCGCCAAAGAACTTTGGGATACTCTCAAGAGGGTATATGCAAATGTCTCGAATCTCAGTAGGGTATTTGAAGTAAAAAGGACTCTTAACACACTAAGCCAAGAAGACATGGAGTTTAAAGACTACTTTGGGAAGCTAAGAGTCCTTTGGGCGGAGCATGAAATGTTGAGACCAAGTACAATGGATCCTCTTATGCAAAATGAGAGAAAGGAACAAGACAAAGTGTTTGGACTACTTTGGGGGTTTACATCCGTGCTACAATGACCTTGTCAAGTCTATACGAAGGGAAAAAAAGCTTCCAACCGTGGATGAAGTGTGTGCTCAAGTGCAAAGGGAGCAAGGAAACATTGGGCTTATTAATAGCAAAAAGGATTTAATCACCACTCACAAGGTAACATACAAAAACGAAGATAAGAAGAGTATGGTGTGTGAGCATTGCATAAAGAAAGGACATTCAAGGGAAAAATGTTGGATCCTTAACCCCCATCTTAAACAAACAAATGGAAGGAACAAAGGGCAAATATAGCACAAGAAAACGATGTGGAAGAAGAAATGACAGGCAACTCTAAAATCGGAGGAGGAGCTATGGCAATGAGTGTGAAATCCCATGGTGCAATTGTAAGGAGGTCGGATCTTGATGAGATCATCCAAGCTATTGCCAACTTAAAGGATTATGGTATCAATAATCTCTCTAAAACCTCTATAAATTTCAATTCCTTAGTTATTGATTTTGGTGCTTCACACCACATGATAAGCAATCGTAGGATGATTAAGAATATACAACCAACCATAGGGAATGTTATTGTGGCTAGTGGTGAAAAAAGTCCCTATCAATGGAATATGAGATATAGAATTATTTAATAGGAGAACAAAAACCTTTTATATGCCAAAATTCACATCTAATCTCCTATCGGTTAAGAAAACCACTTCCGACTTAAATTGCTATGCTATATTTGGTCCTAACCATGTACAATTTCAGGATATTAAGAGTGGAAAAACACTTGGAGGAGGAAAGACCAAAGATGGGTTATATGTACTAGTAGGAAAATAAATTCCAAGTGATTTACTTTACGTTTCCGTTAGCAATTTAGACTCTAATGTTGGTTCATGTTTTAATTCCGTTAGGCATGCTAGATTGGGTCATCCCCATTCTAGAGCCCTAAATTTAATTTTGCTTAAAAAATCTTTTGATCATAGTAAATGTGAGGCTTGTATTTTAAGAAAACATTTCAAGTTTATTTTTCCGAAATCTAGTACATTTATGAAAATTGCTTTGATTTAATTCACTCGGATGTTTGGACATCTCCTTGTTCCTCTAGAGACAACCTAAAATATTTTGTGACTTTCATTGATGAAAAATCAAAATATACGTGGGTTACCTTAATGGCCTCTAAGTATCGAGTTTTTGATGCCTTCATTAATTTTCAAAATTATGTAACTAACCAATACAATTGCAAAATAAAGGTACTTAAATCGGATAATGGAGGCGAATATACAAGCACCAAGTTTAAAGATCACTTGAACAAATGTGGCATAATTCATCAAACAAGTTGTCCACACACACCTCAACAAAATGGTGTGGCGGAAAGGAAAAACCAACATCTTATGGAAATTTCAAGGTCCATGATGTACCATATGAAGGTTCCTAAAAGATATTGGGGATATGCGGTATTAATGGCATGCTATCTCATTAATCGTCCTCCAACCAAAATCCTATAAGATGTGTCACCATATGAGGTACTTAATGGCACAAAACCATTCATTGAACACTTGAGAGTATTTGAATGTGTGTGTTATGTCTTAATTTCAGGAGAACTACGCAATAAACTTGATGCCAAAAGTACAAAATGTATGTTCCTTGGATACTCAACAACACAAAAAGGCTACAAGTGCTTTGATCCAACAAACCAACGCCTCTATGTTTCTCGGGATGTGAAATTTGTGGAAGACAAAGGCTACTTTGAGAAAACAAATTGGGATGAACTCAAGGATCTCACTAACACGTCTCAAGATAGGAACGAGAGTCTTCACATGCTCCTCCAACAAGTTAGTGACATTACTTCCGTTCCAAACGACGTCGAACTTGAGCCAACAATGTCAATTCCCAAAGATGTTGAAGAAAAATCATCCCCTTGTCCCTCTCCGGAAGAAAATGTGGCTCAACCTCCTAGTTCAAGTAATCACCCGGCAATCCAACTAAGGCGTTGTACTCATCCGCACAAAGACTCTTCACAATGGATAAAATGTCGTTTTTGCTACAATGCAAGATCCGAGGCACATCCTACTCAAAATGTATGCTCTCTTAACCTTGTTCCCTCTCATCATAGAGTGTTTCTTGGAAAAATTAAGCTTGAACAGATTCCAAAGAGTTATGATGAGGCCAAAACCCGTAAAGAATGGCGAGATGAAATTGCGGATGAATGCAATGCAATGGAAAAGGACCATACTTGGGATCTGGCGGAACTACCTCAGGGAAAACGAGTTGTCACCTCCCGATGGATATTCACCATAAAATACAAAAGTGATGGGAGTATTGAACGCTACAAATTCCGCTTAGTGGCAAGAGGTTTCACACAAACCTATGGGCAAGACTACACCGACACATTTGCACCCGTTGCAAAACTTCATACGGTAAGAGTGGTTCTCTCTTTGGCTACAAATTTAGATTGGTAGCTATGACAAATGGATGTCAAGAATGCATTCTTGCAAGGAGAACTTGAGGATGAAGTATACATGCATCCTCCTCCCGGCCTAGAAGGCATGGTAAAACCCGGGGAAGTACTCCGCCTTCAAAAAGCCATCAATGGGCTTAAGCAATCTCCTCGGGCTTGGTACCATAAGCTAAGCTTTATCCTTCGAGATCATGGTTTTCACAAATCGGAATCGGACCGTACACTCTTTGTCTCCAATGGCCCGAATGGGATCATCGTGGTTCTTCCACTAAGACTTATCTTAAGAGTGTTTTTGATATTAAAGACCTTGGGGAACTAAAGTATTTTCTAGGGATTGAAGTATGTTGCTCTTCAGAGGGTCTATTACTTTTTCAACAAAAGTACACTCTTGATTTACTTGGTGAAATAGGAGATTTAGGTTCTAAGGTTGCTACTACACCGCTTGAGGACGACTACAAGGTCAGTCGAAAGGGGGAGAAAAATGATAAACCATACAAGGATTCACCTTAATACCGAAGACTTGTAGGAAAACTCATATACTTGACAATCACAAGATCGGATATATGCTATGCGGTGAACCAAGTGAGTAAACATCTGCAAAACCCCACATTGCACCATTGGAGCATTATGGATAGGATTCTCCGGTACGTAAGAGGAAGTCAAGATCGTGGCATTTAGATGGGAAAGAACAATAATACCGAAATTGTTGGATATTGTGATGCGGATAGGGCCGGTGATCGGAATGACCGAAAGTCGACTACCGGGTATTGCACTTTCATTGGGGGAAATTTGGTGACATGAAAGACTAAGAAACAAAAGGTAGTATCGTGTTCTAGTGCCGAGGCGGAATACCGAGCTATGAGAAAACTTACAAGTGAGCTCACATGGCTAATGGCACTCCTTAAGGATCTTGGTATTGACTCATCAAAACCAATCACAATGCATTGTGACAACCAAGCGGCAATCAACATTACCTCCAATTTCATGTTTCATGAGAGGACCAAACACATCGAGATTGATTGTCACAAAGTCTGGGAGAAAATCGAAGAAGGAATTACTCTCCCATGCTATACCAAAAGTGAAGACCAATTGGTGGATATTTTTACCAAAGCCACAAGTCTAAAATTTTTTGATCACATTTATCCCAAACTAGGACTTGTGGATCTTCCGAAACAATGATCAAAGGTCCCCTTTCTCATAAATCTCACATTCTTTTTCCCTTAAAAGTGTTTTATCCCAAGAGGTTGTTTTCTCTCTAAGGTTTTTAATGAGGTTGTTGTCTATGAGACATCCAAGCTTAACCTTCATGACATTAGGGTTAAGCTTGAGGGGGATTATTGATCATAGAAGGTAGAGTGTGGAGCAAGAAATCCAAAGTAGAGCAATTGGGCGCAAGCGGGAAGGAGAGAACCTCGGAAAGTCTCGGGATGCAGGCACGCGGGAAGAAGAGAACCTCAGAAGGTCTAAAACTCTAAAAATCCCCTTCATAATCAGCTTTCAAATCCACAAACACTTCATTATTCCCATGTCCTCCAAAATCTTCTTCAGTTTCATCCTCATCATCCTCATCAATCAACCTCATTGAAGTTGGAGTTGGCCTTTGAGATGCTCTTCGAATTGTAGTGGAGCTCGTGGCTGCTGCTCTAGTAAGGTAGCTAGGCTCATCAGCTCCAGAAGCTCTGCTCACCATATCCCATGTTAAATTACTATCATCAAATATAAGATCAACAAGCTCATCAGTTTCCAGCCCATCCATTTTTCCTACTAGCTACTCATTACAATCATCAATATCTTGTAAGCTGATGGGATCAATTGTGTCTCTCCTATTGTAATGACGTGTTAGCGCACGATTATACTTAATAAACACCATATCATTCAACAGATCTTGAGCCAATCGATTCCTTTTCTTAGTATGGAGATGTTGAAACACACTCCAATTTCTTTCACAACCGGTTGCACTACACGTGAGACTAAGAACCTTTATGGCAAAGTTTCTAAGTGTTGGAGTAGTTTCTCCAAAAGAAGACCACCACTCAGCTGGTGATTTTGTTGTCCTTTGTCTTATTTCCTTTGGATGACCAAAGAGTCTTGAAGCATTTTTAAACTGATCCAACTCTTGCAGTATCTTATCTTGAGTTGCAAGTTCATGAACTAACCTTCCAATAGTGCTATATAAACCTAACATAACCTCTTCACAATTCACATCTGACCCTAACCCTTTATACTGAAATTCTGGGTTTAAAAAGTAGCAAGCAGCATGCAAAGGCTGATGGAGTTGACATTCCCATCGCTCATCAATGATATTGATGTGATTTTCCCTAGGATAGAACTCTGAAAATCGGGGCTAGAGAACTCGGAATTGAATGAAATTTGAGCAGCGGATAGATTGAAGTGTGAGGAACGTGCTGGTAAGTTTTGAGTTGAATTGATCGTGGGGTTTCTGAGATATGATGGCAAACTCGTTGAGAAACTGATGGAATGTTGTGGCGGAATGGATTAGAATAAGATGAGGACGTGATGGAAACTTGTAGGTGACGAAGATAAAGTGATAGAATGGATAGATTTCTGTGATTAGATGAATTTGGTGAAGAATCTCTTGGCTCACAACGTGATGGGAGATTCAGGCTCTAGGATTTCCAGAACCGTGGCTTGAGAGCATGGAAAACTCAATAAGAAGTCTTTTTCAATGATAATACTCTAAAGAAATTTACAGCAAGTTCTGGGGTTTAAATACAACCCTAAAACAGAACAGCATGTAGTTTTTAAACCAAAAAAACAACATGTAGTTTGAAACTTAAATAAAACAACGAAGCGTTTAAAATAAAAACAACGAAGCGTCCCACTAATTGGTGCACCTCAAAATCTACTAAGTACAAAACCAGATTGGTTTGTACATTATTCTCCTAATGGTAAGACTTCTAAGTAACTCGCCGTAGTGATTCCATCTGCCTCATTAAAAACCATGAAAGAAAACCCAATTGGGACAAAACTCTCTATGGGAAAAAGAGTACAGACTTCCTCACCTAAGTTACCTAGTTATCATTACCAGGAGAAGTCTTCAAGTTGGAGATGTTGAAGACTTGCATAGCTGGTGGCGAGAACGATCCTTCAGTCATGAGCGAGTGAGCTTCCTTAGCCAACTCCTTAGCTCTCGAACACGTGATTGGACCTATCACCTCTGGTTCCTTAGCTTCTATGCTGCTCACGATCACATCATCCTCTCCCTCTTCAAAAGGATTTGTCCTCAAATCCGAATCTGCAACATATGGAAGCAAGTCAGAAACATTGAACGTTGGAGATATGTTGTACTTACCTTGGAGATCAATCTGATAGGCGTTGTTGTTGATCCTCCTCACGACTGTGAATGGTCCATCAACTCGTGGCTGAAGCTTGCTCTTCCTCTCTTCTGGAAATCGATCTTTCCTTAGGTGAATCCACACCAAATCTCCTTCTTCCAAGATCAGCTCCTTTTTTCCTTTGTTGGCATGCTTCTTGTACTGCTTTGTCTTCTTCTCTATGTTCTCCTTGGCTTTGGCGTGAATTCTCCTGACTTGTTCAGCCTTTGCTTTTCCATCTGCACTACATTTCACACTCAAAGGCAAAGAAATCAAGTCTAGAGGGGATTGTGGGTTAAAACCGTATACAATCTCAAAGGGAGAAAAGAGAGTGGCAGAATGCTTAGCATGATTGTAAGCAAACTCTACATGTCGTAGACACTCTTTCCATGACTTGATGTTGCTCTTCACCAACGTCCTTAGAAGTGTTGACAACGTTTTGTTCACTACTTCTGTCTGTCCATCAGTCTGCCAGAAATGCCCTAAGAATTTGGTGTCTCGATCTGAAACTATCACTTGAGGCATTCCATGCAATCTCACAACTTCCCTGAAAAACAGATTAGCTACACAAACAGCATCATCCGTCTTGTGGCTAGCTATAAAGTAAGCCATCTTGCTAAACCTGTCAACAACCACAAAAATAGAATCTCTACCATTTCTGGTTCGAGGTAAGCCAAGTACAAAGTCCATAAATAAATGACTCCAGGGCTGCAAAGGAATAGGAAGAGGTGTGTACAAACCGTGTGGCTGTACGTTACTCTTAGCCATTTTACACGTTTCACACCTAGAACAAACCTGATCGACATCTGTCTTCATGTTTGGCCAATAGAAGTGATCCTGCAGTCCAAGTAGAGTCTTTGTAACTCCAAAATGCCCTGCTAATCCACCTCCATGCGCCTCTCTAACTAGCAGCTCTCTGATTGATCCTCTTGGTATACACAAGCGATTATTGTAGAACAAATAACCATCCTGTCTAAAGAATTTATCAACAGCAAACTTATGGCATTTGCCATAGCTCTCAGCAAAGTCATTGTCAGTCTCATAAAGCTCTACAATGTGCCCAAAACCATCTAACTTTGAAGTTAAAGTAGAGATTAGAGTGTACCTTCTGGATAATGCATCTGCGACTACATTATCCTTACCTTTCTTGTACTTAACAACGTAGGGGAAGGTCTCCATAAACTCCATCCATCTGGCGTGTCTCTTGTTGAGCTTTTGTTGTCCCTTTAAGTGCTTTAACAACTCATGATCTGTATGAATGACGAATTCTTTTGGCCACAAGTAATGCTGCCATGTTTGAAGTGCTCTAACTAATGCATACAGCTCCTTGTCATAAGTTGGGTAGTTGATTGCAGCTCCTCCTAGCTTCTCAAGCTTTTTAGTCTCAACTGGATTAGTTCTGTAAGCTGGTTTGTTTGGCAACACAGAACCAAGCACTAAATCAATCTGATGCTCAATACCACGAATTGGAGGCAGTCCCGGTGGTATCTCCTCAGGAAAAACGTCCTTATACTCCTCAATAATCTGAATCATCTCATGTGGAAGCTTCTCTGATGGTTTAGTACACGCCAATGTCTCCTTGTACACAAACATAAAAGTAGTCATTTCTGGATCAAACAGCTTGTTAAACTCACTGTGATTGATGTACAATGCATTTGACACTTTCTCCTTCTCCTTTCTGTTCATATGCATCTGATCCTTGTAGATTTCAGCTGGTGTGAGTGGAAGAAGAGTGATTTTTCGTCCCTTGTACTCAAACACCTGCTTGTTTGTGTACCCATCATGCATCACACGCCTATCATACTGCCATGGTCTGCCTAACAGAACGTGACTAGACCTCATTGGCACAACATCACACAGCAACTCATCTTCATACTTCCCAATCGCCAACTTGATGAGTACTTGCTGAGAAACGGTTACAGCACCCTTGTTGTCTAACCACTGCAGCTGATACGGTTTAGGATGTGAAGTAGTCTTAAGATTAAGCTTCTTCACCATCTCCTCACTGGCGGCATTGGTGCAGCTGCCTCCATCAACAATCAAGGTGCAAACCTTATCCTCAACTACACATCTGGTGTGGAAGAGATTCTCACGCTGTTCCTTATCATCTGGATGAACCTGAATGCTCAATGCTCTGCGTGCAAAAAGTAACTCTCCAACTGCTGCAGCTGCTTCTTCCTCCTCCAAATCGTCCTCTACCTCACTTTCTGAGCTATCCTGAGGCACAATCTCTCCTCCTTCTCTCAATAGAAACATCTTCTTATTAGGACAATCTCTGGAGTAGTGTCCCATTCCTTGACACTTGAAGCATCTGACATTGCTATTAGAAGTGCCACTTCTGGTTTTAAGTTCTGTTTTGACCTCTTCTTTCACTACAGAGGCTGCGGGTCTATTATCTTTGATTGGAGCTGATTTGGTGAATTCTCTTGGCTTAGGGATACTAGAAGTGAAAGTAGACCTGCCAATTCTCCTCTTAAGTTGTGCTTCTATCAACTCAGCTTTGTGCACCATCTCTTGCACATCTTCATAATTCTGCAACTCTACCTTATCTTGCAACTCTCTGTTCAATCCCCCAAGAAAACGTGACATCACCATATCCTCACTCTCCCTCAAATCAGTTCTGATCATAAGTGTCTCCAACTCTTGATAGTAATCACGAACTGATTTGGTGCCTTGTACAAGGCGTCTTAACTTGCTAAGCATCTCTCTCTGATAATGGGCAGGCACAAATTTTCTTCTCATGTGCACAACTAGTTCTGTCCAAGTGGTAATTGGAGGCTCTCTTTGTCTATCTCTGACAAGTCCCAACTGTTCCCACCACAAGAGTGCATAGCCATTGAATTCAGATATAGCTATCTTCACCTTATTAAGCTCATATGTCCCTTGAACCAAAAAATTCGATTCCATCTTCCTCTCCCAATCAAGGTAAGCTTCTGGATCATTACTACCGTGGAAAGGAGGAAATTGAATCTTGATATGATTCAGCTGCTGTCTCAAGGGATCATAATCTCGTGCATTGCCTCTATTTCTGGGTCTCCTTAACGTTTCACCACTATATTCTGATCTCTCACCTTCTTCTGAATGCTCACGATCTGTTTCAACATAAATCCTATGTCCAGCAACATAATCAGACCGTCTTTGTGGCTGTGAGCTTCTCCTTTGATGACCAACTGTTTCTCTGTCCCTAATTGGTGATTTAAGGCGTCTAACTCTCTGCTGCCTAGAAGAAGAACCCACGTGTGCCTTTCCTTTAGCAATCCTGATTACTTCATTAAGACTAGGAGGCTCTGACGATTCTGGGTCTGTAGCACTATGCTCATTCTTTAGCTCTTTGAATCTATTCTCAAATTTGCTATCAAGCTGCTCTAATTGTTGAATGAGCTGAGAAGCTATTGCTTGATTGGCCTCTTTGATTTGCTGAGCCATGGCTTTGTTTAGAGCTTCCATAGCTTCAGCTGAAAGCTCCATTGTACCTGAAAAGAAGTCAAAACAGCTCACAGTAACTAGTTCTAAGACGAAAAGAAAAGAAATAAAAGCCTAAGAAAAAACGAAAAATCCTAATCCTACTAGGAATATGATTCCTAAACTAATCCTAATTCTAACAGGAAAACAGAAAACCTAATCCTAATTCTAATAGGAAAACAGAAGCTAATCCTAATGCTAATAGGAAAACTCAAAACCTAATCCTAATTCTAATAGGAAAATAGAAACTAATCCTAATTCTAATAGGAAAACTCAAAACTAATCCTAATTCAATCAGGAAACGAAACCTAATCCTAATTCAATCAGGAAAACAAATCTAAACCCTAACAATGAATGAGAACAAAAATAACAAGAGAAAGAGAGATTAGGGTTAGAGATTTTCTCAGCCTTGGCACAGAGTTGGCTCTGATACCACTTGATGTGATTTTCCCTAGGATAGAACTCTGAAAATCGGGGCTAGAGAACTCGGAATTGAATGAAATTTGAGCAGCGGATAGATTGAAGTGTGAGGAACGTGCTGGTAAGTTTTGAGTTGAATTGATCGTGGGGTTTCTGAGATATGATGGCAAACTCGTTGAGAAACTGATGGAATGTTGTGGCGGAATGGATTAGAATAAGATGAGGACGTGATGGAAACTTGTAGGTGACGAAGATAAAGTGATAGAATGGATAGATTTCTGTGATTAGATGAATTTGGTGAAGAATCTCTTGGCTCACAACGTGATGGGAGATTCAGGCTCTAGGATTTCCAGAACCGTGGCTTGAGAGCATGGAAAACTCAATAAGAAGTCTTTTTCAATGATAATACTCTAAAGAAATTTACAGCAAGTTCTGGGGTTTAAATACAACCCTAAAACAGAACAGCATGTAGTTTTTAAACCAAAAAAACAACATGTAGTTTGAAACTTAAATAAAACAACGAAGCGTTTAAAATAAAAACAACGAAGCGTCCCACTAATTGGTGCACCTCAAAATCTACTAAGTACAAAACCAGATTGGTTTGTACATTATTCTCCTAATGGTAAGACTTCTAAGTAACTCGCCGTAGTGATTCCATCTGCCTCATTAAAAACCATGAAAGAAAACCCAATTGGGACAAAACTCTCTATGGGAAAAAGAGTACAGACTTCCTCACCTAAGTTACCTAGTTATCATTACCAGGAGAAGTCTTCAAGTTGGAGATGTTGAAGACTTGCATAGCTGGTGGCGAGAACGATCCTTCAGTCATGAGCGAGTGAGCTTCCTTAGCCAACTCCTTAGCTCTCGAACACGTGATTGGACCTATCACCTCTGGTTCCTTAGCTTCTATGCTGCTCACGATCACATCAGATATCAAATGCACGTTTGTAATTATCTTCTTTATTATTAAAAGTCTTAGCAATCGCCTCCTTAGCCATATCCATTGCTTCATAGATGTACACCATAGCTGGGTTTTTTTCCCCATCAACCATCCTAAGCACCTTAACTAGAGGACATGTCAACTTGAGTGCATATAACACGTTTCTCCAAAAAATGTCTTGCATAATGATCTGTTTCACCTTCCTTGCTCCTGTTTCCTTTGGCCACTTAGAATCATTTCAATCTTGAGAATTTACAAAAGTCCTCAATGCATTCTTGCGGATGTAATACTGCGAAAGTGTGATAAATGATGTAGCAAACCTAGTGACTGCTGGTCTATGTAGATTTCCTTGCTTTGTGAATCTCTTATCATATTCACAAGAGATGTATGACTATAGATGTAGCCATTAATAAAGATGCAGTTCCTTATTGCTATCTTCACAGAAGGAATTTGTCCTAAATCCTCCAACATAAGATCTATACAGTGTGATGCACACGGAAGCAACTATAGATGTGGTCTTTTCACTATTAATAGTTTCCCTGCTTTTACATAGTTTGCAGCGTTGTCGGTCACCACTTGGACAACATTAGTTTCCCCAACATCTTCCACCATACAATCAAGCATATTGAACAGCAAATTGGAGTCTTTCACCACCTCTAAAACATCAACTGATTTGATAAAAACTGATCATTTTGGCGAGTTAACAAGGAAGTTAATGATGTCTTTTTGTACAATTGAATCACGTCATCCATCAGACATGATTGAACAACCTTTAGTTGCCCATTCTTCCTTGTGCTTCACTAGCAGAACTGTTGCTTTTAGCTCTTTCTTCAGCAGAGGAACTTGTAGTTCATACTTAGTTGGTGGCACAAAACCAGAACCATATTGACCAACTAACTCGAGTGCTTCCTTAAAGCTATCATGATTAACTGCGTTAAATGGAAGCCCCGCATCACAAAACTACCTAGCAATAGCACTACATGTGTTGTCCCTAAGTTCCTTATCACATACTCCAAAAATATATTTTCTTTCTTTTCTTCCTTTCAAGACATCAAGAGGAGTTGGGGTAACAAACCTGTCCATTGGATCTTTACGCTTCTTCAAATTAGGCTGACCTTGAGGACCTCTGTAACTAGGCTGACATTCAACTAGTTCTTCTTCATAAGCATCATATTGAGTGGCTGGTGATGGCCTCATTCGAGTAGTTGCTTTAGCTTCAGCCTTGTACACCATAAAACGTTTGACTTCTTCCTTCACATGGTCTGGAACGTTATGACAAAAAGTAACAGAGGTATAGCCTCCAACCAGATGCTGTTTTACACGTTGAACTCCACCATTTTTGATTTTATCACAGAAGTTACACGTCCAACAACCATATTTGTTCGGATCAGGAGTTGCATATTTTCTTGCTGGATCAACATAATCAGACTGATATAAAAAAAAGAGTAGATAGAACTTCTTGGCGAACTAGTTTTGAAACTAGAATTGAGTTTCAAAACTTACATGAGGAGGTAAAGAGGCAAGACATCAACATCATTATTAGGTTTTTAGGTTTAATTAAGTTTTGAAAACATAAAAAGGAACTAAATATTAATGTTAATTACCTAAAAACTCAAATAAAGATGATTTATGGAAAATTTACCTTTTTTATTTTGAAGGTATGAAGCGATGTTAGGCGCTTTAATGGCAAGGCGTGACAGAACGAGCGCCTTTGTGAAATCGCCTAGTCTCATATATACTAGGCGATGGCTGCTAAGCCTTACCTCGCCTTAGCCTAGGCTCGGTTTTTAAAACTACTATGCAATTTGGTTTATTCCACGTTTTCTACAAGAAACCTGGATAGAAAGAAACTAAAAAATTAATGCTGAGAGTAATAGTTTAAGGTTACCACATCTCTCCACAGCTAGAGAAGCTTCTAGCTCCGAGAAACCCATTCTCACCAAAGACCGAATTCGGTTGTCATTTCCATTGGAGGGTTTTGGTTCCTTCTGTCATGGTTTAAAACAGATTTAAAAAATGCATGTAATTATATATATCTAGAAAAATAGAAGTGAGATACATTTATAATTGCAACGCATGATGCTAAATGTATGCCATCACCAAGTCCATAGAATATACCTCATCGTCTGGGATTATATTGGAGTAATTGATCTCATCATCAATATCATCTTCTTCCTTTACTACTGGCAATTTCTCTGCCCCCTACAAACCATTAACAAAATTTCAGAATATTTTAATTATGTCAAGAGACATTGTATCTTTGCAATATCACATACTGAACGAGAGAGAAGTGCATTTGCTATTTGTTCCATATTTTCTTCCCCTGCGAGTGATAAAGCAAATGTCAGGAAAGTCGTAAAGTTACCTATAACCTAAAAGGAATAAATTTGTTATTACCATGTTCATGAATGGCTTTGTAACGTCTCCTCATCAAATCCCATCGCAAGGAAATGATCAATAGCCTTAGATTTGAAAGAACTAGCTTCAGAGTTATTCATAAAAAAATATTAAGAGGAATGAGATATTCATTGGCTACAATACTGTGATTGAAAGAGTACATGAAAATTACTAGTGACCGAGAAGATCCAAGAAATAAAAACTCACCGAGTACTTGGAGATAGTATCAATAATAGCTGAAGTTTCTGCATTTGGTCCTGTAAAATTATTGACAACACATCACATTATTGATTAACTGAGAATAGATATATTCTTATAGAAATACAAAAAAGGAAGAAAGGCCTCACCAGTTTCCTTGACTGCTCTAGCAATCAATTCAACAGGAAAACACATGTCAAGCAAAGTAGCAAACACCTCGTCTGAGAAGCCCATCTCAACTAAGTCAGTTGTCTCAGTAGGAGAACTCAAAGAACTGGTTGACTGATATTATAAAGAACAGAATTCGCATTAGGGATGAGGTATAAATTGATAAAATAGTGGAACTCTGTATTGCAATAGCACTTACCAGGCCTAGACCAACTAAAGTTTCTGCCCTAGGTTGTACTGGAGATGACGATGTAGATAATTGAAAGTTATCGATTTCCAAATCATCATCGGTATTCCAATCGACATAATCATCAGCAGTATTTTGCGCCTTCATAACATATAATGTACAAAGAAAAAATGGTAAAGAGTTCACCGGAATAGCTAGGCATTACAGAAATCTGAACAAGTTAATAGTAATGTGTACCATTGTTGTAGTAAGCTGATGGAATTAGGAAAGTGGTAAACATGCCAACGCTCATCAGAAGAATAAAACTTTGATCACTAAGAGAGAATATAAGAAAGGATCTGATTCTGGAGATCCGCGGTAACAAAAACCCGAGATAAAACCAATTTCGTGCATGTTCTGAAAATCATTTTTATCAACTAGAATTTTACATGTTATCGGCAATCAAACGCAGAAAAAGTGTTTGCAACGGCTAACAATTGTAAACTTAAAGCATATTCGACTTGAGATTGAGCTCCAGAAAACCACCGGCAAATCACGGTCGCCGTCGGTGAGAGAGTCTGTCCCGTCGTTTGGCTCACTGACGAATATTACAGTTTTAAGCCCTACTCTTAATACTACTTCAACAATCAAACCCGGCACAATTTTAAATTAACAAAAATAACCTAATTCAGTATACATGGCAAACATGACACGTCATCTAAGAGGCAATTTCCGATTTTAACCAATTTTATTTGTCAGTTATACATATACATGTTGGTTCTTGGATAATAATAATTTCATGCCTTATTTAGTTTGTGAAAATAAAATTGGTTGAACATAAACTCATAAAAATCAAATTTTATGTTGATATTTAAGTCTGTACACAACAAAAGGCTCCATATTGGGGAAGAACTGGAGCAAGAGCTATATGGATTTAAACTTTAAAGTAATGACAATCGACGAGCCAGAAGGGTAATTTAGCATCCAAACATAACTGAATGAGTAACCTTCGTAAAATTCTTACAAAATTCAAAGTTCTCAATCACAACTAAACTTCTATTTATATAAAATCTGTTAAACCTAAAAGAATCTCTTTACATTAGATTTAGATAACTTCTAACTTTTCTAACTAACTTATTCTTTTAAGTAGCTTGCTCATCAAACTTCAATATTTAACCTTATCTTCAACATTCTTGAAACCATATAGCTTGCTTTGCTGCTTCCGTCGCTGCCATGAACTCGGCTTTATATGAAGACAAAACAACTGCGCCTTGTTTTTTAGAACGCCAACTTATCGGACACTCATTGTAGTAGAAGATATGTTCTGTTGTGCTTTTCCCATCATCAAGATCAACATTATAGCTAGAATCGCTATACCCTTTGAGACCTCCTCTCTTGTTCTGACAATACTTAATTCTTTATTCTAGTTGGAGTGAGACGATCCTTCTTTAGGGTAGGGTCCTGATCATTCCATTGGGGAGAAAGCAGGAGTCATCCATATATAGTATAGATGAATAGTACCAGTGGTGGAGCAATTGATTTTTTTCCGTTACTGATTAAGTCTGATAACCACAACAGACCTTGTTTTAAAGTTCCTTGTAAATACCTTAATACCTTCTTTAAGGCTAAACCATGAGACCCTTTTGGCTCTTGCATGTATCTACTCAAAACACCAACACTAAAAGCCAAATCTGGTTGGGTATAAACCAAATACCGAAGGCAGCCAATAAGTTTTCGATTTTCTCTTTTATTTATGATTTTCTCTTCTGGAAATCTTAAAAACCTTGCTCCTAACTCCATCAGAGTGCAACACGCATTACACTCTATCATGCACGCCTCTTCTAGTATCTTCTTAGCATACCTCTCTTGTCTTAAAGTTATACCATCCTCTTTTTGTTCAACTTCAATCCCAAGATTATAGGTTAGCTTTCCAATATCACTCCTCTCAAATTTAGTAGGCATACTCTTCTTGAACTCGTTGATCATGTGTTGTTTTTTCTCCATCACTAACAAGTCATCAACATAAACCGCAACAAGTAAGAGTTGCCCTTTCTCAATCTTTCGATACAATAAGGCTTCCTTAGTACATCTCGTAAATTCAAATTCCTTAAGAATCTGGTTTAAATTATCATTCCAAGCTCTTGGAGCTTGCTTTAAACCATAAAGCGCTTTATACAACTTGTACACTTTCTCTTCTTTTCCTTTTGTGACAAAACCTTCTGGTTGAGATACATACATCTCTTCTTTTAGTTCTCCATGTAAAAAGCTGTCTTAACTTCAAGGTGATGTATCTCCCATCCTTTTGTAGCAACTAGTGCAATTATGAACCTTATAGTTTCGATTCTTGTAACCAGAGCGAAAACTTCCTCGAAATCTATACCGTATTTTTGAACATAACCTTTTGCAACTAGTCTAGCCTTTTGTTTGTTTATACTCCCATCCAAGTTTCTTTTGACTTTGAAAACCCATTTCAAACCAATAGGCTTGACTTCTCTTGGAAGATCAACTAACTCCTAAGTCTTGCTTTCCCGAATCGACTTCATCTCATCTTTACAAGTATTAACCCAAAGTTGGGACTCACTTGCTTCTCTAAAATTCCATGGTTCATCATTAACCAACAACAAGAGATGATGACCCTCATAATCACAGAGCAAAAAAAAATCATCCAAGTAACTAAGTCTCCGAGTTTCCAAGACAGCTCCTTTCCCATCATTTCCCTTATCGAACACAACATCTCGACTAACAATAATTATCTTTTTTGTAGGATCCAATAGTCTATAAGCTTTTGATCCAAGCTCTATCCCTAGATGTACCAACATTCGAGATCTATCATATAACTTTCTAAGATGTGGACCTTCAATTTTAGCATATGCTAAACATCAAAAAACCCGTAGATGGTCAATTCTTGGTTTCTTTCCCTTGAAAGCCTCATATGGAGTTCAATATTTTAGGGCTCTTGTTAGCACTCTATTAATGATATATGTAGCATGTCTCACAGCTTCTCCTCATAGATACTGTGGCATTGCCATATGTTTCAAAACACTCTGTGTCATTTTCATCAAAGTACGATTTCTTCTTTCGACAACACCATTTTGTTGTGCGTATAAGGTGTTGTCATGTTTCTTTGAATCCTGTTTTTCTCACAGTATTCCACGAATTCTTGAGACATGATTCACCTCCTCTGTCCGTATGTAACACCTTGACACTCATTCCGGTTTCGTTTTCTATTAGAGCCTTAAACACCTTAAATTTCTCAAATGCTTCTCCCTTTTCTTCCAAAAGAATTGTCCACATATACCCCGAATGATCATCAATCAAAACGACTATATATATCTAGTTTTTGCTGGTGTGGATGGTCCACAAAAGTCACCATGAATCAGCCGGAGAATCTCACTAACTCGAAATAAAGTAGCCTTAGGAAAGCTCCTTCTTACTTGCTACCCAAGTAAGCATGAAGAACAATGCTCTTTATTAACTACAAACTTCGAAATTGCTTTTACCAAACTCTTAGTCATCATTGGCTTTACGGTTACAGCTCATATATGTCCTAGTTTAACATGCCACTTTATTGTCTCATCAAGAATTTCAAGCTGCAAACACGCCGATTCCACATCTACCTTCATGTGAATCTTGTAGAGTCGGTTTTTCGATCTCAATACTTTGATCAATAACCTCCCATCATGATCATAGAGATGAAGATATTCTTCTTTCATCCTTATCTCACATCCCGACTCAGTTACTCGTCCAAGACTGGCAATATTACTTTTCAATCCGGGTATATAGTAAACATCCATTAGGATTTTCTTCTCCCTGTTGGCACCTAAAAACCCGATTGAACATTTGCCTTTTATATCAATACGAGAATCATCTCTGAATCTCACTTTTCCCGTAATTGTCTCATCAAGTGTTGTGAAGAAACTCCTAGTGCCCGACATATGATTGCTTGCTCCATTGTCTAAGTACCACAAACCGTCATCTTTTGACTCATACTTCTTTAGCTCGATATTCCTCTCATTCAAAAGTATTACTTCATGCATAATTAAGCCTTCTCCTTCTTGAGATTCTTCCTCCTCTTCTAGGTTTTCATATGCCTCTTGAAGTTTAAGTAATCTATCCGGGCACTTACTTGCAAAGTGTCCTTTCTTATCACCCCTAAAACAAATCACTTGAGCTAAATCGAACTTCTTTTTCTCTCCACAGCCGTAGCCTCTTCTTATTCCTCTTCCATGACCATTCTGTCCTCTAGCACGTTCTTGTCCACCATCCTCTTGGTATTCCATATTTGCATACATTAGCTTGCCTTCGTTGACATCGACTTGTTGCTCTTGCTCATTAATCCTTTCTTCATAAGCTTTTTGTCTCTCAACTATGTCCTCAAAACTTATCTTCTTTAGATCAAGGACCTGTTCAAGAGCAGCAATAATCGTTATGTACTTCTTCATAGGTAAGCTATTGAGAAACTTTTGCATAACTTTGGATTCTACAATTGTTCCGACAAAACTATCTATAGTATTTTCCTTCATCCTCATCCTTTCAAACTCAGCTTCTAGGGTTGCTAGTTTAGCTTCCTTAACTCTATCAGCTCCAACATGACAAGATTTAATTGCCTCCCAAATCTCTTTTGGAGTCTCTAAATCGTCGAAGTGAAGAATAAGTGTCTCCGGTATGGAATGGAACAAAAGAGCTTTTGCCAAGCTGTTTCTTTCTCCTACTCCTCCTGTTTTGATCTCTGTCCATACCTTAGGTACCTCAAACAACACTTTCATATGAATAGCCCAAACAATGTAATTTGTAGAGGTCGACATCAGACATTGGATCGATGACGAAGAAAGCCCTCCTTCCTTTGGTTTTGCTTCGATCAATTCACTCATGACTTGTCTTAACCCTAACGCTTCTTTCCCTTCGTGAAACTCTTCTTCTCACGATGAGATTGTTTCCTTCAAAGAGTCGATTTGCTCTGATACCAAATAAAGACTCAAATACGAACACAATGTAGCAATTCTTAAGAACAACTTTCTTCACTTTATTAACCTTGGTAAAACTCTTACAAAAACCAAAGCTCTCAACAATTATATTCTCTCTTATCTCATAGAAGTCACAACTCAACTTATATTTATATAGAATCTCATAAAACTAAAAGAATCTCTTTAGATAGATGTAGATAACTCTTAACTCTTCTAACTAACTTATGTTTTTAAGTAACTTGCTCATCAAGCTTATCTTCAACACTCAAATCATGGTATACAAGACAGAACAAAGCTTCTGATAAACATAACATGTCTATGATCCGTGGCAAGACAATAAACAACACATATACATCAAAGATCACACTTAACAATAATAATCATAATAATCTTGAGAGAAGCTAACTTCATTAACGTAATCTGCAAGCAGATATAAAGAGAAAGAGATTTTAGAGAGCGAGGAAGGGACATTGTTTTCGGCCGTGGTTAGGTATAAGCTTGGACAATAGTTCTAAGCTTGCTCCTTTAAGCTCTACAATTTAACATACACCATAATAGAAAATACAAACTTTAGTCATAATTTGATTTCCTCTCGATATGTGTTACAAGAAAACACAGTAGAAAAGTAATTGAAATCAATCATACGAAATGAAACCTCTTCCTAGTTGATATTAGATACCAATAATTGAACTGAGGGTGTTCAACCCAAGTTTCAGTTTAACCAAACCTTAATAATCTCGACTAGCTGGTCAACTCCACTCTCACCTGGAAATAGAGGCTACCAAAAAGTTGGACTCGCCAAAAATTGGTAATACATTACTTTAGATATCATTCATCGAATCATATAAGAAGAAAAATAAAGGATATGTTTGGACAGTCAAACTACCTGTTCAAGGAGCAATTCACCAACAACACAACCGACAGACCATATGTCAATAGCTGTTGTATATTCTGTGGCTCCAAATATAAGTTCAGGTGGTCGATAGTAACAAGAGCAGATATATGAGATGTTTCGTTCGCCCTTGACCTGTTACACAGTTGCAAAGGTAGAAATGTAAGGACTAGTAACGTTGTATGGCACCAATTATTGTGCTAATTTTTTCATGCGAAAACAGAATCAACATATGGCTTGTTCATAATAGATGTTATACCAGAACTTTTTCGCTACCAAAGTGGCAGAGCTTGACCTGATGTGTATGAGGATTGACCTACGAGAAATACAAGATTAATAAAGCAGATGCCTGTAGACTATGAAAAGTTTTGAACACCATTCAACTTAGGATACAGACCAGAAGATTCTGTGGGTTTTATATCTCTGTGGCAGACTTCTGACTCCTCCATGAATATATACCAAACTCTGCAAATCTGCATCCACAACAGGAAAGCATACAAAATTTTTAAGAATATATCTACAACAATATTGAGTAAGACATATTATATGAATTGACAAGAACACATATTCTCGTCGGCTCAACAGAAAATTACCTCGTACGTATAGAGTTTACCATATATCATGGGTATCCTCTGATTTGCCTGACTGTAGTGCTTTGGGACGCGATAGACAGTCTCGGGAACACATTCAAGGACCAAATTGATATACAATTCATCTTTTTCAATCGTTGAGAAAAAAACAATGCTTGAGGGATACAACATTAGGGGTGATGAAGAAGCCGCATCGTCTGCAGCTCACACTTTCCCCCGATTCTAAACACTTGGCCTGCATACACAAGAAAGAGGATCACAATAAACTATCAACATACCTTAGTGAGAATTTGTTCAGGGTATGTAATCGACACAGTACTTGAAAAACGATTCCAAATGAACGTCGACCAAGGATGCGCTCTGCCATATAACTTATTGTCTAAAATGGCAAAACATAAGAGATATTATAACACATTACTCAGTGCAGCAATGGCGAGTGATCCGGGTTTAATGCAAAAGAATTAGCCATTGCGCCACTATTGTATACACATAACCAGTTCAGTCAACTTCCTAATGTGAAAGAGAAGATGAATATTCCTATAAAACATAATATTAGACAAGCTAACCTGTTTAGGCTGACCATTTTTACCGCCAATAGTTGTAACAATTATGTGACCTGTTTTAGTTCCATTCCCATCAACCACAGCTGGTTGCATTTCCTAATAGAGTCCAATAATCAGCAAAAGCGCAAGAAGAAAAACACATTAGCAACAAAACAAAGAGGCCATGTCTGTTTAAGTTTATCTATTGAATTTGAGCGCTTTAACCTTATCATCGTTTATCTTCATCTCATTAATCCCTTCAGGTAGTTTGTCAGTATTGTTCTGTTTCGTAGACATAGAAGAAGGTAATGTTCCCACAGAAGCCATTTAACTTATTTCTCAATTCCTTAAATCTGCGAAGGCAATAAAACAAAGAAACAAAAACACAGTACATAAGTTTTAGTTAAATTTTTTCACACAAGCCCCAAATTGGCACAAAAAGACCCAACATAGAGACAATGAAGAAGACCTACTGATCTAGAAAGTAAGAACTGTAGCTTTCAACTTTCAATCTGTTCAAGTTAACATAAATTAATGTATACACAGTAATCTCTAAAACTAAAAGGTTAAAACCATAATCTCTTTAAGCGTCAAGCTAAACAAACAGAAAGAGAAAACTGCCGACTCCGTCTTACATGAAACGTCTCCGCCGCAATTTCACTTCACCCTACAGTAACTAGAAAACTATTTCCTTGAAGAAGATGGCGAATCTCTTCTGGCCTGGTGGTTGTCAGATAATGGAGTTTCCCAATCAGATCTTTGTAAGGTTTCATATTAGCCAAAAGAATACCAGAATCTAAATTCAGTTTCACTTTTGGATCGATGGGATCTGAACTTGGTTTACAAGCAAGAAGACCAGTTTCTGCTAATATGTCAATAGCATATTTTTGTGTTGGCAAACTGAAATGCCTTTGGATGAACATGCAATATCCAATCCAAGAAAAATTTTAGAGGTCCTAAACCTTTGATCTTGAATTCCTGCTGTAAAAGCTCATTTAGTTCTTGTACTACATCATCATTATAACGAGCAGTTGATATATCATATACATATATTAGCACTACAATGAATAAAGCTCATCTTGCTTTGACAAACAAATGGTTATCTGCCTTGTTTTAAGAAGATCAAAAAAGAATCATTGATACCAATGTCGCGAAGCTTGCTTAAGGCCATAAATAGATTTATGAAGACGACATACTAGATTCTTTAGTAAAATTATTCCTTCTGGAGGCGTGTATCGCGATTGTAACTCCATATAGATTTCTTCATCTAAAGTGCCATGAAGAAAAGCATTCAATATATCCATCTGAGATAAATCCATCCATGTTTTGCTACTTAACCTAACATCATCTTGACAAAAGTTAGTTTAGCTCCAAGGGAAAACGTATCTACGTAATCCACTCCTTGTTGAATAAAGCCCTGGCCAAAAATCTGGCTATATGTCTATTAGCAGTGCCGTAGAAGTTGTATTTAATGGTGAAAACCCATTTACAACCAATTGTCTTTTTTCCTCATGGGAATAGGCTCAACTGTAAAAGTATTTGGATTTTCGAGTGCACCAGATTCTATGTTCATTTCCCTAGTCCACTTATCTGATTTAATAGCGTGTGAAAAGGTTTTTTGGTATTATTTTAAGAGAAATGGATAAGATATATGATTGATATTCTAGTGAAAGTTTGTCATATGAGACATATGAAGAAATGGGATAAACTATGGAAAAAGAAGTGGTATTTGGTACCTTTTCTGTAAGATAACAATGATATTCAGAGAGGTCATTTGGTGCTCTAGCTTATCCTCTCGGTCTTCCCTCATTTGCAGATTGCAAGGCAGCCAAATTATTAACAAGTGTTGTAATGAATGTAGTGTTATAGTTCAAAGAATGATTGGCATTGAGCAATGATGCAGATGCAGGCGTTACAGAGGTGTATGCAGATTGATTAGCCGTAAGCAATGATGCAGATGCAGGCGTTACAGAGGTGTACGCAGATTGATTAGCCGTAAGCAATGATGCAGATGTAGAGCTACCATTAATATGAGGGTTTGATGCAGAAGAAACAAGAATTTGAGAAGCAAAGGGACTATCAAAGTCATGCATAACATCATGTATCATCATTGGTAAAATAACATATGAACCACATTCTGGTTTATCAACATGAGAAGACTTATTCGTAAAAGGAAAAATGGACTCATGAAAGACCACAATGCGAGAAATAGAGACGATTTTGGTATCTAAATCAAGAATTTTGTAACCCTTATAACCAATAGGGTAACCAATGAAAACATAACCTTTTGCACGAGGATAACATTTGTTCTTAAATTAAGGAAAAGTGGAAACATAACAAAGAGAACCAAAAACATGCAAAGCATCATATTCATGCATTTTATTTAACAATTTCTCATATAGTGATTTGTTTTCCTACAATGGTGAAGGAGTCCTATTGATTATAAACACAACAGTTTGCTCACAATCGGCTTAATAACAAAGATGAACAAGAGATTGAAAAAACCAAAGATCTAGCAACATTCAAAAGGTGCTGATGCTTCTTTTCAAGAACTGAGTTATGTTGAGGAGTATCAACAAAAGAATAGTAATGTAACATATCTTTGAACTAATGAGATCAGAAAATTCAAGTTCAGGAGCATCATCACACCTAATGGCTTTTACAGTGGAAGAATACTGAGTTTCGACGAGTTTAAGAACAAAAGGAAACGCAATTTGAACAACACTCTTATTATTTAGCAAATAAAGCCAAGTAAAACGAGTGGAGTCATCAACAATAGTCAAAAAGTATTTATATCCTTCAACATTTTCAGTGGATAAAGGACCCTAAATGTCAATGTGAACAAGATCAAAGGCAAGATTATTAAGAGAAATGTTAGATAAACGTTTTTTTTAACAACAGGACAAACAAAAAAATGACCATCAACAAGAAGAGGTTTAGACAAAGACAAATGTGAAGAAAGAATTTTCAACTTAGCTATAGAATGATGTCTGAGGCGTTGACGCCAAACATCCCCATCCATATCCAAGGAAACACAAACATGGAGAGAAGCATCAACTTGAGCAAACATGTATGCAAAGTGTTATGCAAAGTGAGATGCTCATACATATATACAGTGCAAATGTGTAAAATAGGAACTTCAACACCATTAGGAAGAGCCACTATTAAATTTTTAACTGGCTAGTAATATGCAAATGACTGAAGACTCGAGCAAACATGACTAGTCGCTCCACTATCAAGTATCCAAGAATCATATGAGATTAAGATGGTTAAAGAAGATAAGCAGTAGTGATGATATGTGAGTTTATTATTTTCAAGGCGAAGATTTAAGGAAATGAAAGAGATAATACAAGCAGAAGAATTTTGAGCCATTAAACCATGACCAATGATCTGTCCAGATGAACTAGAACCTGAAGCATCATTCTGATTGATATGACTATTCAGTTGAGAGATAAGATGTTGGATTTGTTCTTGAGAGAATGAACTGAGATCCAATGTGCATCTGTGATTTACTGCATGATTCTGCATTTGACTACTTGGAAGAACTCCACCAGTGACATTTGCAATGTCATTCTCTTTATCATAAGGCTGTGTAGGCTTCCATTGAGTCTCTTGATTATACAAAGGCTGCTGATTGTTAACTTCTTTAGCAGGAGGGTAACTATTCTGTGTGTTTCCAACATTAGGTTGATCATTTACACCAGGATGTCATGGAAGATAACCGTGCAGTTTATATCATATGTTGACGACATGTTGAGTCATGCCGCAATGAGTACAAATCGGTCGAGCTCGGTCTCTTAATATATGCATCAAAACTCGGACAAATGCTTAAAAAGCAACATTTTCAACATTACTAATTGGTTTCAATACACGCTACCTTCCATCTTGACAAACCATGTTGAACACTTCTTCAATATTAGGAAGAGACTTAATTATATGGACTTGTCTCTTTGTGGCTTCATAAGCTTCGTTCAGTCCCACTAAAAACTTCATAATTTAGTTTATATTTAGCATTTTCTTCCAATTACTAGCTGCAGAGCATTCACATTTTCCACATATGCAGATAAGGATTTCTACAAAATTTGTATAAGTCTCACACAAAGTAACTAAATTTGTGTAATAGGTGCTAACATCATGAGGACCTTGAGTCACAGTGCAACGTCTTTGTTTTATCTCAAAGATCTTAGCCAAGTCATCTTGCTTAAACTTATTCATCAGACTGTTCCAGATTGATTCGAATATTTACATATAAACTAAACTAGCACTAATACTCTTAAAAACAAAGTTTAATAACCACGCCGCAAACATATCATTGCAACGAGACCAAGAACCAGTCTTTTCATTATCATTGGACGGTTTCTTGATCATTCCATTAACAAATCCCAACTTATTTCTATCATTGAGAGCAAGACGTACCGATCTGTACTAAGAGCAAGACGTACCGGTCTGCGGCAAAATAAGACTGGTATTGTCATTACTATGAAGATAGTAAGAATTTTCGCAAAGATCCATTGCCGATCAAATTCGAGCTTGATCCAACTTGATTATGAAGGATTTGAGTCTCCATGACTTAGAAATTGAAATGATTGAGTTCCAATTAAGCTGAACGCAAAATTGCAAAATAGAAGAGAAGCGATTTAAATAAAAATTAAATCAGAAAAAGAAAAACAAAATATTTGATTAGCACAAGAAAGATTTAGCGGAAAATCCTTTTGTGCTCTGATACCATATTGCATTCATAAGAATGAATCAATCGAGAAAGATGTGACTAAAAACTAAATGAGAGAGAGATTAACATTTCAAAGTAAAGATTGTATTAGCTTAATCTATTTCAGAAAGTTCTTAACAAACTTACATACAAAATAAAAGATAATTAAAACCGGATAAAGATAAACAGAATTAACTGAGTGGATAACAATATTAAGGTCACTAAAAGGCAAGACGAATGCCAAGAAAAATCGGACGGCTACTCTTTCTAGATGTACGAAACGTTCAAGTAAAGAGTTGTGTACACTTATTCTCGTTCCTCGCTTTTCTATGTTGTTTTGTCAAAGAAAAAATAGTAGCCATATACTACCATTACTATGTAGGATCCTAATACAACCTTGACTAATTGAGATGCTGAGTTTGAGTTTGTGACATTAGTTGTTGCTCTAGTGTTTTTGAATTATTATTGCCCTCCTTGATCTGTCACATCTTTTATTCTCATAACTGCAAGAGCTTGTGAAAGGTCATCACAGTGGTGAAAGTTATCAAACCTATGTCAACACTTCATTGCTTTATGGGAAACCTACCCACAAATATGACAAATGAGACGTCTCCAACTATTGTTTGAAGATTGCACATTTGAAGCACATATTTGAGGGTGAAAACCGCTTGCACGAGTGGAATAGTTTCCTCTTCCGCGGGAGCCATTTTTTCTACATGAGTTTCCTCTGCCTATGTTGTTGACGTTGTTATTGTAGTATGCTAAGGAAAATCATATCTTTCTGTAGCAAACGCCAATTATGGAGAGACTGTGTTTTTAGTCAGGTAGGACATCAACTTATCATCGTAATTGATTAGTCTGGGAGTGATGCCTTAAATAGTTAGAACAGACTTAGGGTCCATGTGACATTTGATGGTTGCTTTAATAGGCTCATAGTGTCTTCTAAACCCATGAAGTTTCTGGAACCGGATTGCCAATAGATTCAAGTTTGTCACACACATCTTGTATTTTCTGCATATGTTCTCTTATTGATTTGTCTACCTTGTTTGCAATATGGAGTTCTCTGTGCATTTCATAGAGTCTTGTAAATGAAACTTTATTGAAATGATTCTTTAGAAAGAACCGTACTTCACGAGCAATTTTGGCCTTAACGATGTCTCATAAGGTTTTTAGAGAAAAATCCTAAAAGCCAAGTTTTCACAACTTGAGCTGACTATTCCCAAGCTTGAAATTCAGGGGTTAGGATGTTTTCATTAGTTTTACCATCAGCTCCAAGAACATGAATCGTGATAGTGAGCTTAGGAAAACTTCCATTAACGAGCCCAAACAAACCTTAGCCCAAGAGAAAAGATTCAAACTAACTTTTCTATAAGGTTTAGTTCTTTTTGGTGAGTTTGATGGTCACGCGGTTGATGATGTTGAGAATAGGGTGAAAGTAAAGATCTAGAGCCCTTGAATACATGGCTCTGATACCATAGAAGCAAAGAGGCAAAAATGAAGATAAGCTTGTATTATCCTTTTTTTGTAAAGTTTTTACAAGTGAAGGTAAGAGATATTTTTATACGCAAATGTTGTAAAACCCTAGTCCATACACATGTGGCTTGATTTGTCTATATTGGATGTAAGATGGCAAAAACGTTGTTGGTCTTAATGCTCCAGTCTGCAATTGTATGAGCGCCTTCCATCATCAATTATGCTTTATAGACTATGCTTGTTGCGTGATGAAAGGGAGACCATTGGAGCTGAATGGGATTTACTTTGGTTTTGTTGGTTTTGTTTGTTCATTTGAGTCTGTCTTGGCTTGCTGAGTGGGCTCGGTTTGGGCCTCATCTTGTTATGATGTATTTATTGATGTATATGCATTTATAGAAACAGGCGGCTCGACAATTGGACTTCATGAGAGTTAGTTAGAGTTTTGGACCAACAATCGATGTGCTAGTAATTTCTTATCACTATGATGCAGTTAGAGATACAAAAAGACAAAACAGTGTTGCAAATTATGGTGCTTAATTTAAGGAACTATAACTCAAAAGATTATATGATCATATGGTTTACAATGACATACCTGTAATTATATGTGATAACATAATTTTACTATCAAATACCTATTACTAGATCATATCATCGTTGTAAAATAGGCTATCAATCCAACTGGGAGTGCAACTAACGATCTGAACACAATCAACTTCTCTAGTCCAAGCCAATCATAGTAATTTCTATCTAGTAACCTAAAGCAAACTTGAAAATAAACTAATGAAAAATAGAGCAAACAACAGAAACAGAGTGAAAGCAAACAAAGCAATGAAAAATAGAGCAACAAACAAAGCGCAAGGTGATGAGAAAGTGGGTTCCTGAGGAGTGAGAATCATGAATTAGTGGATCACTTAAATCTACTAGGGCGCTCAACAAAATTCAAACAGTACAAATCTCTAGGCGATGATTACACAAACTATTGAATCCACTCTCGTGGCAAACAATCTCAGTGAAACAATCAACAAACCATGCCGTCATAGGCATTTAACAACCTAACAAACATGAAAAAATAACTCAATTCAGC
This sequence comes from Lepidium sativum, assembly GCA_023374145.1. Taxonomy (NCBI): domain Eukaryota; kingdom Viridiplantae; phylum Streptophyta; class Magnoliopsida; order Brassicales; family Brassicaceae; genus Lepidium; species Lepidium sativum. Next base: position 47,397 of record JAKUCM010005101.1, read on the forward strand.
CGATAAACACCTTAGACAATCATTCTCTTGATCTAAGAGTGTGAATCTCTGAAGCTGGTTCGATCAGACATTTTATCAAACACTTATTAAGTGGTAGAATGTCTAAGAACATATTTCAACAGATCATAGTGAAATATGCATTAACAACACCAAACCACATGATATCTAAGCTATTCTACTCTCCAAAAGCCTAGAATACAAAGATCCATACTAATTTAAACCATCCTCAAGAACACCAGGCGATTTTCTCAAAAAGCATGATATAAACAAAAACAGCAAGAATCATAGTGTTCAACATCAGCAGCAAACTATAAGCAAGATAATTAACAAGATTAAAAGAAAACAAAAATTTCATTAGAAAATCATAAATGAAAAGCTTTGTTATGAAATCTACAAAGTAGAAAACAACTATTGCACAAAAGAGACAAAAACTAGGTTCTAGTTTTTTAGTCACAACAAAGAGTACTTATACAACTACTTCCTAAAACCTAAAATAACTTGGCCCATATATAGAGGCCCATAAGCATTTAAGAGATCAAACTGACTAGGGTAAAGACGACTCATCCCATTTGTTAAAGTGGCCCACTGAGTGGTAAGTTCAGATTCAATTCGGCCCATCTGCTGAAATGGTCTGTCGAGTTTGTTGGTAACATAATCCACTCGACTAGTGACTCGATCATAAAAGATTATATGATCATTTTTGTTGCTTTCCAAGCTGTGATCCATCTCCATATCAATTCCAAGGTCCCACGAATTTCTAGAACGCTCCAAATATGGTCTTCAAGAACCTAAAAACCACTAAAATGCAAGATATATGCTATGCAAATGTAAAATATGCAAATGAAGTTTAAAGAACTCTAAATTGATGCATAACACAATGAATATGTATTCAAAATGAACTAATCATGACACCTAATATTATCTAAAATGCATACATATCAACTCCACCAAACTTAGACTTTGATTTCCCTCAGGCAAACAAATAGAACAAAGAAGGACAATAAGTTACAGAGTGGGAATTCAAAACATAGACAAGCTGAATTAAATGTAAAACCAATGTCCTATTGAAAGTTTTGAGATGCAAATTAAGCAAGCCATACTTAAAAACTTTAGTCATGCTAATCACAATCTAACCCATCCTCAAGAACCGTATGCGATATATTCGGAGAGCATGCATTAAACAAAAACAGAGAGAATCACAATAGGCAAAATAAGCAGCAAACTAGAAATGGGATGATGAACAAGATTAAAGAAAAAACAAAGTAGAAGACGATTATTGCACAAAAGAGGTAAAAACTAGGTTCTAGTATTTAGTTACGACAAAGTGTACATATACAACAATTTTTTAAAACCTAAAAAAAACTCGGCCCATCTATACCAACCCATAAGCATTTCAATGGTTAAGATGGAAAGAGTGAAGACGACTCAGACCATCTGTTGAAGTTGCTCATTGAGTGGTAAGTTCAGATTCAATTCGGTCCATTTGTTGAAGTGACATGTCGAGTTTGTTAGTAACAAAATCCACTCGACCACTGAGTTGAGTGAAGCAGTCAGCTCGAATAGTGACTATAGTGGAATAGTCAACTCTACCAGTGAACCGAGTGAAACAGTCAACTCGGCCAGTGAATCAAGTTGAACAATCAACTCAGATAATGTAGGATCAAGTCGACCACAGACTCGAGTGGGATGATCAAGTGAAGTGGTTTAGTGGAGTGGTATAGTGGAGTGGTAGAGTGGAGCGGTAGAGTTGAGTGGTGGAGTGGAGTGGTAGAATGGAGTGGTCGAGTTCTACACAATTCCTTTCTATGTTGCTTTTGAAGCTGTTATTTATCGCCATGTCCAACTCCAAGCTACAATGAATGTCTACAACGCTCCAAATATGCACTTAAGGAATTTAAAAACCACTTAAATGCAAGTTTTATGCTATGTAAACAAATATAACTAAGAAGGAAAAGTGGTTGCAGAGTGGGAATTTAGAACCTAGACAAGCTGAATTAAATGTAAACTCGACAGACCACTTCAGCAGATGCAAATTAAGCAAGCCATACTTAAAACTTTAGCCATACCTACCATAATTCAATCCATGTCCAGCTTCAACCTACATATGCATTCACTTCAGCCACATCTTTTAATATTCATTAATACAAACCAAGGATAGAGCTATGCATCTCCTAAGAGTTTGTTTGGTGAAGATTAAGGCCTAAGAGAAATAAATATCATTAAACTAAAGAAATAAGCTTCAATATAATGCTAAAGGTGATAACCAAGCAAGAATTCATCTACTCATACACCCAAAATCTAACTCAACTTATTCAATCTAATTCGTGAAAATTTTCCTAGTCTACCCTTTTAACACAAGGCTTTTTCCATTTTTCAGCAAAAAATATCATATTCTCAAGCTTTTTCCTATATCAATCTAAGGAGAGGGTTCCTATTTAGTGATTTCTAGCGGTTTGAGATCTTTACACTAATGGCTTTGATTCTTTTTCTTCTTATACCATAAGACTTATTCTTTCGTTTCTTTCCAATGCTAAGAACTTTTTTCATACTTTCATTCCCCAAAATCATTACTAGAACACATATAACTTTAGACATTACTCTCATTAAACTTTTTTAGCTTAAGACTTTTTACCCTTTCTTCTTTTTATTCCTTTCCCAAGCACTAAATACAAGATTCAATTTGATAACATGATTTTAATATCAAATACTTATTACTAGATCATATCATCACAATACAATATGTTATCAATCCAACTGGGAGAGAAACAAACAATCAAGACACAATCAACTTCTCTAATCCAAGCCAATCAGAGTAATTTGTAGATAGCAACCTAAATCAAACTTGAAATTAAACCAAAGGAAAAACAAACTAAACAGCAGAAACATAGTGAAAGCAAAACAGAGCAATGAAAAATAGAGCATCATATAGAACGCATGGCAATGAGAAAGTGGGTTCTTGAGGAGTGGGAATCATGGATTAGTGGATCACTTAAATCTACTAAGGCGCTCAAAACAATTCAAATAGAGCAGATCTCTAGGCAATGAATTCATAACTATTGAATCCACTCACGTGGCAAGCAATCTCAGAGAAGCAATCAACATACCCTACCACCATAGGTGTTTAACAATCTAATCGACATGAAAAAAAAAACTCAATCCAGCTGATAAATACCTTAGAAAATCAATTTTTTGAGCTAAGAGTGCAACTCTCTGAAGTTTGTTCGATCAAAAATTCTATCAAACACCTATTAGGTGCTAGAATGTCTAAGCACATATTTTAATTGATAAAAGTGAAATAAACTTTAACAGCACCAAAACATATGATATCTAAGCTATTCTACTCTCAAGTAACCTAGAAACCCTAATATCCACATTAATCTAACCCATCCTAAAAAACCTAGGCAACCACTTAGAAAACATGAAGTAAACAAAAACAATGAGAATCACAACATGCATTACAAAAACAAACTAGAAACGAGATGATGAACAAGATTATAAGAAAATAAAAATTTCACTACAAAGTTATAAACATAAAGCTTTGTTATGGAATCTACAAAGTAGAAAATAGTTGTTGCACAAAAAAGGCAAAAACTAGGTTCTGATTTTTTAGTCACAACAAAGAGTACTTATACTGCTACTTCCTAAAACCTAAAACAACTCAACCGATCAATAGCGGCCCATAAGCATTTGAGTGGTCAAGCTAACAAGAGTAAAGACAAATCAGCTCATCTGCTGAAGTGGCCCATCGAGTGGTAAGTTCAGATTAAATTCATCCCATCTGCTAAAGTGGCCAGTCGAGTTAGTTGGTAACAAAATCCACTCGACCAGTGACTTAAGTGAAAAAACCAGCTCGATTAGTGACTGGATTTATACAGTAAACTCGACCATTAACTCGAGTGGAACAGTTAGCTCGTCCAGCGACTCGAGTGTAATAGTCAATTAGACTAGTCAATCAAGTGGAACAATCAACTCGGACAGTGCAAGATCGACTCAACCACATACTCGAGTAGGACGGTCAAGTTGAGTGGTTGAGTGGAGTAGTATATTGGAGTGGTAGAGTGGAATAGTAGAGTAGAGTGGTAGTATAGAGTGGTAGAGTGAGTGGTCGAGTTCTACGCAATTCCTTCCTTTGTTGCTTTCCAAATTGTGATCCATCTCTAATTCCAAGCTCCCATGAACGTCCAGAACGCTCTAAATATGCTCTTCAAGCACCTAAAAACAAATCAAATACAAGATGTATGCTATGCAAATGCAAAGTATGCAACTGGAGCAAAAAAGACTCTAAAATGATGCAACTACTATAAATATCTATGCAAAATGAACTAAACAAGACACCTAAGATTAGCTAAAACGCATACATATCAATATTGTAACTTCTATTGACTCTTTCGCCATTTTTCCAGTAATGGATAATGGTTTTCATTGAATCGAAAGCTTGCCAAGACCGGTTAAGTATCTGACCGGACCAATGCTCAGTTCTAGATGAAAGTGATCATTTTTTTTCTAGAGACTATAACTACACACAAATTCTCAACATCAGCAATACTTCAAAAAATCCATTGTGTATGAGTTGGTAGCGTTTTGTAGCCTTGAACCAGCCATTGTTAATAGTTATCAGATTTAGTTGACTAGAAAGTGAACATGATGTCTTGAACCTTCCAGAATTTTATGTACACCAAGAACTCAACTATAACACATCTTCGTTTTTTCATAGAACTAGGCTCTCTATTGTGTTCATTTTGGCCTTGAACATGTCTGGTTAATCATGAGTGAACTTGGAGAATATAGCATGACCTTCATTATCCTAGAAACGGCCCATTTCACTCTCACAAGGTGATTTGCCATTAATTTGGTTTTAAAGAGCATCCTATAATACTCCACTTATATCTCAAAGCCATGATCAAACCATTAAAAGCAAGTGCTTATCCTCTACACATACATGAAACACTAATAAAATATATATTATATATATATATATATTAAAATACTATATCAATACAAGAATTAGGAATGAGATTTGCATTAACATATGCATCTTTTTTTTTCAGACTGTGAAAGATTAAAGAACAACTGTGTACAAAAATGCCAAGGACCGACCAACAATACATATTACATGATTTACATTAAATTTAATGAATATGTTATAGAGTAATGGTGTACTTTTCAATGAATAACCATACATAACAGCCCACAAACCCACCCAAAGTTTGATAAAAGCATAAACATTCAAGTGCCTGATTTCACAACCTCATCCCCTAGAGATTCCCCAAATACAGATGGAATCAACCTGCAAAATACACAGCATCACACTGGCTTGTGGTAATCACATACTTCAAGCATGTCCAACTTTGTTTAAATTAAGATTATTACAAGTAAACTAATTCTTAAACAAGACACACTACATGTTAAATTGTCGTAGTTTTCCCGGATCTACTTAATGAAGTTATGATTGAAGTTTACAAGATGAAGAAATAATAATCTCCTTTATTCTTCAGG